>APFE031567835.1:2132-13041 GCA_000404065.3 Pinus taeda | reverse complement strand
TAATGATAATGATTAGTATAATAGTGTTACAATAGTAAAACATAAAACAGAAAGAAGAAGAAAAAAAGATATATTAATAATATGAAGTGAATTAAAATTATTAATATAGTAATAACATGAATTAAAATTTTTAATATAGTAATAGAATGAAGTAAATAATGATAATGATTAGTATAATAGTGTTACAATAGTAAAACATAAAACAGAAAGAAGAAGAAAAAAAGATATATTAATAATATGAAGTGAATTAAAATTATTAATATAGTAATAACATGAATTAAAATTTTTAATATAGTAATAGAATGAAGTAAATAATGATAACTGTTATTATAATAGTGTTACAAAATAGTGTTACAATATAGTAAAACATAAAACATAAACAGACAAAGAATATAGTAATAAAATGAATTAAATAATGATAATGATAATTATAATAGTGTTATGAAATTGTAATATCCTCCCCTTAATAATCAATAATAAATAAGAAATAATATAAATAATAAATAATAATAATATAAATAATAAATAATAAATCACTTAATAATAAATAATAAATAATAAATCATAAATGTTAAATAATAAATGATATTTAAAAATGTACAAGAAAATAAATAATAATAATAATAATAATAATAATAACTATACTAAAACTTTGAATAAGAATAAATAGAAATAAAACAAAGAAAACAATAAAAAAATCAGTAAAGCTATAAAAAATAAGAAAATAAAGCAAGAAAGTTAAAAATCAAAAGAAAAGTAAAGAAATAAAACAAGAAAGCTAAAAATCAAAGTTGCATGTAGACACATGGAGTGTGTGCATGTGGTTCCCCTTCTAATGTTGTTATATTTAATAAATGGTGAGGAAGATGAGAGGCATTCTTGCATTCCATCTTTCCAAGATTCTATCTTTCATTCTCTTCGGAGAATGGTGTTCTAAGACTTAGGAGTCACTGGCAGTAGTACGTTGATTGAGGGCTCAGAGGTGGTCAGTTATAGCAAATCCTTGCGCAATTGAGCCTATGGTTGGGTGGAGAGTCGTCCCCAAAACCTTGTTGCGGTAAGTCTACTTCTACCACAAGTAAGCACAAGTAAGCACTCTTCATAGTTTGAATTTAGTTAATTAATTATATGTTATTTGGCTAGGTAAGTTCCACTCTGATTTAAATTTAATGTTAGTAAGTTAATTAGATATTTATTTTGGGTCGTTACAAATGGTATCAGAGCAGGTTCAAACACTTTGGGCCTATGGGTATTTTAATGCAGAGAATTTTGATTATTTCTTGATATTTATTACTTTCATGAGGAAATATTGTGGCAGTAATCATTGAACAAACAAGGCTTTCATCGCTTTCTTTCTTCCTTTTGGGAAACGATTTTTCTAAGGGATCTAAGAGGGTTTTATTTGTAATTTTTTATAAGTCTTCTCCTTTCTTGAAGACTTCCTTCTCAAGCGATTTGTGCCTTTGGAAGCTATTGTTCCTTAGAAGCCTAGATATTTTGCTTGAGCTCATTGAAGGAGCCTCCGAGAGAAATTCTCAAGGTTTGAACTTAAGTAAATTATCCTTTAAAACTTTATTGTAATAAGATCTTAAGTTGGGTGATTTTCTAAGCAAGGCCGGGAGCCTTTGTGGTGTAATTTCATCTTGGAAGGTCGTAAGCCCTTTGAGTTTCAAAGTTTATTTATCTATCTTTCAACGGATAACCCCTCTTTGTTTTGCAAGTTTCTCATTTATTATTTGGAGGGTCTCATCACAAACCTTTCGCACAAAAGTAATTATTTCAAGGGTTTGGCTTCATAATAAATTTTGGAAGTTTTTCTAGGGGTTTTCATTGGAGGTTTGACTGTAAAAAATCGTTCTTCTTGGGCAGCCGCTAGCCTTGTAGTTTGTCTCTTAGCATCCTCTTGGGCTTGGCATCAATTTGGTCACTTGAAATAAATTTTTGAAGCCTTTGGTGGGGGACGAAACCCTTAAGGCATCATATATTTTTGCAATCAATTTGTTTTCTAATCCTTGATTCATTGCAGGTGTTCTCCACCAAAATTTTGGAGAAGGTCTCACGTAAAACTTTATGCATTTGATTTGACCTTTTAAGCCTAAAAATTTTGCCCTGATTAGTGCAGATATTTTTTTTGACACTAACTCATTGAATCGAGAGCCATAAAGAAGACTCGATCCCCTCGAGATGTCAAAACAATTTTTTCCCTGGACATTTGAAGGGAAAACCATAATTTGTTTTTGTTGGAGATTTTCAGCATCGATCTTGGAGGAAATTTTGTATCCTGACGATTGAATTTTAATTGCAGATTTATTTTAAAATGAAGTCACAGACCTAATTTAGGTTCATTCTTTTTCAAAAAAAAAAAAAAAAATCTTCAGGATTTTTTAAAGGAAATTCCTTCAGATCGATTTGTAAAAGGCATTATTTTTCATTTGGCCGCAGGCAAATTCTGAATATACCCATATCCTAAGCAAAGCAAAAATCATTATTGGCAGCTCCCTCTAATTTCTGAGTTTTTCATCTTTTTCAGTGAAAAAAAATAATTGAAAGGTTCATGAAAATAATATTTAGGTCTGATCGTAAGCCCTTTGGGTTTCAGATTTTATTTGTCTATCTTTCAAGGGATAACCCCTCTTTGTTTTCCAGGTTTCTCATTTATTATTTGGAGGGTCTCATCACAAACCTTTGGCACAAAAGTAATTATTTCAAGGGTTTGGCTTCATAATAAAATTTGGAAGTTTTTCTAGGGGTTTTCATTGGAGGTTTGACTACAAAAAATCGTTCTTCTTGGCCAGCCGCTAGCCTTGGAGTTTGTCTCTTAGCATCCTCTTGGGCTTGGCATCAATTTGGACACTTGAAATAAATTTTTGAAGCCTTTGGTGGGGGGCGTAACCCTTAAGGAATCATATATTTTTGCAATCAATTTGTTTTCTAATCCTTGATTCATTGCAGGTGTTATCCATCAAAATTTTGGAGAAGGTATCACGTAAAACTTATTCATTTGATTTGACCTTTTAAGCCTAAAAATTTTGCCCTGATTAGTGCAGAGATTTTTTTTGACACTAACTCATTGAATCGAGAGCCATAAAGAAGACTCGATCCCATCGAGACGTCAAAACAATTTTTTCCCTGGACATTTGAAGGGAAAACCATAATTTTTTTTGTTGGAGATTTTCAGCATCGATCTTGGAGGAAATTTTGTATCCTGACGCTTGAATTTTAATTGCAGATTTATTTTGAAATGAAGTCACAAACCCAATTTAGGTTCATTCGTTTTCAAAAAAAAAAAAAAAATCTTCAGGATTTTTAAAAGGAAATTCCTTCATATCGATTTGTAAAAGGAATTATTTTTCATTTGGCCGCAAGAAAAATCTAAATATACCCACATCCTAAGCAAAGCGAAAATCATTTATGGCAGCTCGCTCTAATTTCTAAGGTGTTCATCTTTTTTAGTGAACAAAAATATTTGAAAGGTTCATGAAAACAATCTCCGGGTCTGATCTTATTGATTGCAAGTCTGGGCACAAAATAAAAACAAAAATTAAGGTTTTACTTCTCAAGGAAATTGCAAATAAAACCCTCTTAGATCCCTCAGAAAAATCGTTTCCCGAAAGGAACAAAGAAAACGATGAAGGCCTTATCTGTTCAATGATTACTACCACAATATTTCCTCATGAAAGTAATAAATATCAAGAAATAATCAAAATTATCTGCATTAAAATACCCATAGGCCCAAAATGTTTGAACCTACTCTGATACCATATGTAACAACCCAAAATAAATATCTAATTAACTTATTAACATTCAATTTAAATCAGAGTGGCACTTACCTAGCCAAATAACATATAATTAATTAACTAAATTCAAACTATGAAGAGTGCTTACTTGTGCTTACCTGTGGTAGAAGTAGGCTTACCGCAACAAGGTTTTGGGGACGACTCTCCAACCAACCATAGGCTCAATTGCGCAAAGATTTTCTACAACTGGCCACCCCCGAGCCCTCCATCAAAGTACTACTGCCAGTGACTCCTAAGTCTTAGAACACCATTCTCCCAAGAGAATGAAAGATAAAATCTTGGAAATATGGAATGCAAGAATGCCTCTCATCTTCCTCACCATCTATTAAATAGAACAACATTGGAAGGGGAATCACATGCACCTCCATGTGTCTACATGTAACTTTGATTTTTAGCTTTCTTGTTTTATTTCTTTACTTTTCTTTTGATTTTTAGCTTTCTTGTTTTATTTTCTTCTTTTTGATAGCTTACTGATTTTTTTATTGTTTTCTTTGTTTTATTTCTATTTATTCTTATTCAAAGCTTTAGTATAGTTATTACTATTTTTATTTTTATTATTTTTCTTTATTTTCTTGTATATTTTTAATAATAATCTAAATAAATATAATATATATAAGTCCGATGAAAAAATAAATATCATAGTGATTTTCAATGCAAATGTCCTATTAGCCTAGTCAGCATAGGCATCCATCCATTCATCATGTTTAATGTTCCTGCCATCAACTACAATGTCAGTAATGCCAATAATGACTCAGCCCCTCCAAAAGGCCCACCAGAAAGACGACAATCATCATTGACTGAATCCAACAGAAATTCGATATCCAATTTGATGTTATATCTGGGGCAGGGTTGGAATTTTAATTAAGAAAGAATTACTCTGCTGCAACGAAATTGGTAAATTAGTCGGATTCTAATCCCCTATTTTAATTTTGCTTATTAATATGGAAGCATTGTTTTTTCTATTCTTTGATAGAAAGAAAAAAAAAGTACCTGTCATTTATGGGTAGGCTGCTTTATGCCATTTTCCTCTCAAATTTGGCTCTCGGATATAATTTCTATTACCGTCGATTTTTGGTTAATAGGTATAGATTTTGGATGTTATACTGTCTTTAACTTTAGATGATAGAAAAACATTTTTTTTTATTTTCCTGACAAATTCGCATAAGTTACAAGAAAGTGTGTGAAGAATTTTCATGAAGTGTGAACAATTAATGAAATAAAATTCTATGATAAATTTTCTTATATTTTTCCACAAACAAAAATTAATGATAATCACTCTTTAAATTGAAAATAAAAATATTAGCTTTCTAATAAATATTGACCCTATATACTGACCCCTATATACGGTCATTTATATCAATAGCTCACACGTTACTATACTTCACTCCTACGAATGCTACTAGAGGCCTCTTTCTTTGTTTGAAAGTTTCATTTTTTCAGGAAAACGCTATTTTTATTATAAAAAAAAGGGAGTCATATGTTAGAAGGACATTCGTTTGATGTTATATAATATTATATAAGTCAGTAATGTTGCTTGAAAAATTTATATAATATTATAATTGACATACATGCAAGTTATTATTCATTGATGTTGCTTGAAAATTTGGCCTCAAACATGCTTCATGGATCTGTACATGAGATTTTTCCTTACATACTTTAGGAAGATATTTTAGAGGGGATCGAAAATTTCTTTGATCCTTAAAGGAGGTAAAGCAATTGTGTCTAAGTTGGGATCGAACGCGGGTCTCGTGTGCCCAAGTGGGGATTTAAACCAACGGCCCATGATAATACCATCATTCAGAGCAAACCTTGAATTTATTGCTCTAGGTTATAGGGGTCCGATTTATTTACTTCCAACGTCCTTCAATAAAATCATTTATCCTTGTGGGTAGTACTTCACCGTTGCAATTTGTCATTAATAAGAGCTCTACTCTTCCATAATATCTCATCGATGTACTTCGATTCATTTCCAGTGAAAGATGGAATATTTTCCTCCAAGACATACTCTTATTTTATCAATATTTCATCTACCAAGCTAAGTGGGTGCTTTGGTTTCATTTTTTTTAACTTTTGACTTTCCATGGTAAGGGTGGATCTCTGATTACATTTTATTTGTTTAATTTTCTTATAAATTTTAATATTTTATTTATCGAAATTGAAGCTTACTCCAAATTTTTTTTTGCTCCGGCATGATCCAGCGTACCATAAATTTAAAATAGCCGAAATTAAAATGTGACGATGATTTAGCCGGCATACCCATTATGAGAATGTGTAATCCGAAAAATAAGGGATGAAAGTCCATAAAGATTCATACCGGAATCAGTGTTGTGGTTCTGGTACAAACGATATGCATTCTCTGGTTTGCTTTTGTTAATTATATATATCAACAATATCATTTTTGCTTTGTTTTAAATATAAGAGTGAAGTTAAATTTATTTTTTATTAAGTATCATAAGTTACAAAGATAATAGTTCAAATTTGTTTTTGAAGGTGCTCTTATTTTTAAATATCATAAAGTTATGATTTGAATACATACATATATATAAAAGTTAAATCTTACAAAATAATATAATGGTGCAATTTATATTATTATATATATAAAAGTTAAATCTTACAAAATAATATAATGGTGCAATTTATATGATTAATCTAATCTCGATTTTTTATTATTTGGACTTGTATTTCCTAGCTTATGTGGTGATTAAATTTTATGAATGCAAGCTAATATCCAAAATAATATACTTTAGGTTATACTTTCCTCGCAGGATAATTGTAACCAAATTTTATGAGTAAAAACTGTAAACAAGGTGGAGCTATTTTTCTCAAACAAATTAGTACTTTGCTATTTTTGGAAGAGAGCAATAAGAGTGGAGGTACTTTTAACAAGGAGTATAATTACAACATTATGTTAAGAATTTAATTACAATTTAGTTATTAATGTATGTTAGTTTTATTTTCACATTGGTAACCTTTAGTTGTAGACTGTGGTGTTTGAAGTTGAATTATTAATATTTTTTTAAATTAAATTTTTTTTTTCTTGTATACGAGTTGAAATATTAATATATTTTTTTGGATATAAATCATTTTGTCAATTTTATTTTCATAGGAAATGAAAATGAATAGCTTTTAATTTTACTTATCTTAATAATTTGGTTCATTTAAGAAATAAATAAATATTTTATTACATCAACTTTTCTTAATTGTAAATGCATGAAGTTATTTTCCATTAAAAAATATATGCATGCATGTTATAGAATAGCTAATGCAACCGCAAATTTACACAAGCATGTCTCAATTTGAAGCTTACATTTAGTCATACATGAGGCATTGGGTATGAAATTTTTCTTAGGGAGAATATTTGAACAAACCATGATATACATGACGAAGGGGGCTTTAAACAAACATGGAAGAATTTTGAAACCTGATAGTGGAGATTATAACAAAGGTCATTTTCAAGACCTCTAAAAGGTATGATCACATTGGATTAAGAATTCAATCCATAATAATAATAAAAATAAAGGAACAATTGGATGAAATAAATTATGTGAATAAAGGAATAGTAATAACATTTCCAAGTGTAATTACCAGAGGTGGAAAATAAACCATGATGATTCAAGGTGAGAAATGAAGGCCAATTTGATGATATTTTCATCTTTGAAACTAGTAGACATGAAGCATTAGAAATTAAGACTATTGGAGAAAATAAAAATATATCATGAAACATCATCAATATGTGGATTCAAGGCGATTCTAATCTTAATTCATAATTAATAATTATTTGGTTGACCTTGATCTAAGGATGTTAATTCTAAAGAAGAGAAAAAGGTAAAATAATATATTGGTTGACTTGAAGCAAATAATTTCCTTGATCTTTGATTACTTTATATCCATTGATGTTTAGTTTCTACATTTGCTCAGTAGTAACTAGCATAAGGAAGTTGTGTTTATATGGATAATTAATGCACTAAATAATGTAAATATTGTGCTATTGCATTTGTTTTATTTTATGGTCCACATTATTAACAATAAAAAGGAAAACTCATGAGATGTAATTAAAAGTATGAAATAATTGGTAAGAAAGAAGTAAGATCGACGTTTATTATGCTCTTTATAACAAGTCAATTTCATAAATAACATAGGAAAATATTGAAATTTCGTTAGTAGATGTGTCATTGATGAGTTATGTAATTGTATAAGTCAAAGTATAATAGCTTAATTAGCTCTAAATGTTGAAACATGCAAATAAATAGACTATATTAGAATTGTAGCATACAAATTGTGTGATGAACTAATTAGGAGTGCTTACTTAGCTAAGACAAATACTTTTATGGAGCATCTAAATCATGTTTTATTGTATATCTAAATCATACACTATGATTTCATTTAAGACTCAAGATGATGAGGCTCATGTGAGATTTAACGACGTACTTAGATGATTATACCTATGGTGTAAATGGTCAACTTCCTAGTTGAAAGAAGTGGAAATGATTATTGAAAAACTAATTGATATCTTGATGAAAACATAACACTAATAACACTGATGAGATAACATAGATCCTAGATAGATGTTGAATAATATTAATTCATAGTTGAAGGTTTATAAAGTAAATGAAATTCATTTTTCTGATGAATCATGATAAGAATGCTTATAGAGTTTTATTCTATATTTGATAAGTATTGAGATGTTTCTCATGTTTCATTATATAATGGCATGAGGGTGATCATGCACATGTGTTTCATATTTATATAGTTGTTACAATACTGATGATGTGTCCTTATGATGATTATGATATGCATAATGTGGCATAGGAATTATAATGCTATAATATGAGGTTTATTGACATGTGGTTCATTTATTATGTGAAGTCATGATATGTCTTTGATGCAAATATGTTGATGTTATAAGTTATGATGGTATTTCATGAGGTGAAGCATGTGATAGTTGCATAGAAATTTATGACATGCATAAGCATGCAGTTCGTTATTATTCATAATGTTTCGATTAACAATGATGAATGTTACATGATGACATGCAAGACTTGACATGTGGATTATTTTCTATGATACTATGATGGTATAACTAACGCATTGGTTTCATGTTGAGCTGTTATGATTGACAGGACTGCACAAATGGGCCGAGAGGGCCAGTTTAATTGATGATCTCGTGCGATCCCATATGCATGAGGGAGAATAAGTAAGACCATATGGGTTGGGGGCAAACTCAATCAACACTACATATGTCAGCGGTTCCTTTGTCTTGTGTATAGCTCTTGATGGATAGCTCTAGAAGAGCTACAGGACCATCTTGAGGAGGCCAAGTGCCTGATGTTCTAGGCTATGTGCATGTTATTGGATTGGGATGTCGAAGTCTGGAAGAGATGTAAAGGACTTCGATGCCTGGGGTTGTGCGCCTTAGTAGTTGTGGAGGGAGTGAGCTAACCTTGCGAGATTCCCGGGGTCATTAAGTACCGGACTCGATGCTTGCCTTGGGGAAGATAAGGTCTGAGTCAGGCGCGAGCCTTGAGGCCAGCCTTGGGCTAGGATACAGACCGGGTCAAGCTTAACCTGGTGTCGAAAGTGGGAAAAAAGGACAGCGATTCCTTGAGATTTCCCAGGGTTTTGGGGACTTTCGATGCATGTTGGTTATACTAGTTCAGCAGAGGGTGTTGGCAACATGAAGAAAATAAAACAATAAATAATAAATAATAAATAATAATGCAAATAAATAATAATAATATAAAATAAATAATAAATCCTTAATATAATAATAAAAAAAAACCATAAATGTAAAATAATAAATGATATTTAAAAATATACAAGAAAATAATAAAAATAATAAAAATAAAAATAGTAATAACTATAGTAAAGCTTTGAATAAGAATAAATAGAAATAAAACAAAGAAAATAATAAAAAAATCAGTAAAGCTATCAAAAAGAAGAAAATAAAACAAGAAAGCTAAAAATCAAAAGAAAAGTAAAGAAATGAAACACGAAAGCTAAACATCAGAGTTGCATGTAGACACATGGAGTGTGTGCATGTGGTTCCCCTTCCAATGTTGTTCTATTTAATAGATGGTGAGGAACATGAGAGGCATTCTTGCACCCATCTTTCCAAGATTCTATCTTTCATTCTCTTGGGATAATGGTGTTCTAGTACTTAGGAGTCACTGGCAGTAGTACGTTGATTGAGGGCTCGGGGGTGGCCAGTTGTAGCAAATCCTTGTGCAATTGAGCCTATGGTTGGGTGGAGAGTCGTCCCCAAAACCTTGTTGCGGTAAGCCTACTTTTACCACAGGTAAGCACTCTTCATAGTTTGAATTTAGTTAATTAATTATATTTTATTTGGCTAGGTAAGTGCCACTCTGATTTAAATTTAATGTTAATAAGTTAATTAGATATTTATTTTGGGCTGTTACAGAAATAGGGTTACAAAATAGTAAAACATAAGACATAAAACAAACAAACAATATAGTAATAACATGAATTAATAATTATAATGATTAGTATGATAGTCTTACAAAATAGTGTTACAATACAGTAAAACATAAAACATAAAAAAAACACACAATATAGTAATAACATGAATTAAATAATTATAATTATTAGTATGATAATCTTACAAAATAGTGTTAAAAAATAGTAAAACATAAAACATAAATATTGTTACAAAATAGTGTTACAATATAGTAAAACATTAAACATAAATAGTGTTACGAAATAGTGTTATAATATAGTAAAACATAAAACAAACAAACAATATAGTAATAACATGAACTAAAATTATTAATATAATACTAACATGAATCAAATAATGATAATGATTAGTATAACAGCGTTACAAAATAGTAAACAAAAAACATAAAACAAAAAAACAATATAGAAAGAACATGAATTAAATCATTATAATCATTAGTATAATAGTGTTACAATATAGTAAAACATAAAACAGACAAACAGACAAACAATATAGTAATAACATGAACTAAATAAAGATAACAATTAGTATAGTAGTGTTACAAAATAGTAAAACATAAAACCTAAAACAAACAGACAATATAGTGATAACATGAATTAAGATTACTAATATAGTAATAACATGAATTAAATAAAGA
>APFE031567831.1:45139-62400 GCA_000404065.3 Pinus taeda | reverse complement strand
GGGCTAACCGGTCGATTGATAACTACATTATAACTCAGCTTCAAGCTCCAATTGCTAGCCCCTTACAAAATGTGCACACCTCCAACACCTCCAAGAACAAATCCACCGAGAGTGATGGCTACCCATTTTACACCCCTTGTTCTGCCTCAAGTTTTAGACGATATGCCCATAGATTATCAAAGCAAAATCTCGTTTTTTGATGACACTCCTAATAGCATTACTGCTCATCAACATGTGGACAGAATGGCAGACTTCTATGAACTTCATGAGATTGATGCGGAGAATGTGGAAATGAGACTCTTTATACAGACATTCGCAGGTGAAGTGAGGAAATGGATCAGAGGTTTTCCGGCTGCATGTATGACTAACTTGGCTAACCTACAAAGAAAATTTTTAAACCACTGGGAAGTGAAAAAGAATCCTCTTCAAATTCTGGCCGAATATGAGCAAATCATAAAAAACACTTGTGAGTCGGTCCAAGACTACTGCATTAGATTCAATTCAGTTTATAACGAAATTCCAGATCATCTAAGGCCACCTGTGGGACTAGCCATGGTGAAGTTCCTAGATGCTTTTGATGATGACATGGCTTATCAATTGAGAGAGAGAGAACCAGTCACAGTGGAAGACATGTAGAAGATAGCGGTCAGCGTTGAAGCAAGTCTACTCACCAAGAGAGCTAGAGAAAAAGCAGAGAAGAAGGTCACCGTAAAAGAAGAATCTTCCTCGGTAGATTAGCTACTTCAGAAGGTAGAGTAGATGCTTGAAAGGGTGAAACTTGACAAACCTGAGCCATAAGTTAGAAATCCTAACTTCTGTGGTCAGCAACAACCACAATATAGAATAAGACAGAGAGATCAGCGAGTGCAAGAGCATGCAACACAGCAGCCAGTACAGCCACCTTTGCTACAAAATTTTATACATGGACCGGATTCAGATGAGGACAGGAATATAATAGGTGAATAAAACCACCTCTTTAATCCTGATGATTTGCCTATTTATCTCACTAAGGATGAGGAGTATGTAGAGAGTTTTGTTGTACACAAAGATTTAGATTTCATTCTAGCAAATGACACCATCTTAGAGGAAGAATCAGATGAATACCAAAGAGGCTATATGAATGCTCTGTCCACCCAACAGCAACGATATTCACTTAGAAATAGAGATGTGTCGGTCAAACCAATTCAGAAAAGGAAGGATGTTGAAGCATCAAAGAATGATTCATTAGTTGCACAAAGGAAAGGAAAGGAAGCGGTTGATCCGGATAGCAGCAAATCACCATCAGCAGAGCAATCAAATCAACAAGTTGCATCGAAAGAAAAGGAAAGGAAAGACATCCCAGTCAAAGAGGTAGAAAAGATTCCTGCTTTTAATTTAGAGAATGAGATTTCTAAATTGAAAGTATCCATTCCCTTGACTGAAATAATGAGGAACAACGGTTATAGAGGACAAGTATCTAAAATGTTGAATTTGGACCCAATGTCCGACATGGTGAATGTCGAAGATGATCAACCTGAAATGAGTTTTGGGCCAGCATCGAATGGTGAGTCTCTTGATAGTGATGTGCCACCTTTCTATATCAGTTTAAGATTGCATGATTTTGTGTTGCATAACGCCATGTTCGATTCGGGAGATTCCCACAATCTCATGTCGAAGGCTATCATGGATAAGCTGGGTCTGGACATCAGCCGACAATACCATGATCTCTATTCTTTTGATTCCAACAGAGTAATATGTATTGGGCTCATCAAAGACTTGGTTGTGAGTCTGGATTAGCTCCCAATGAAGAACATTTTGATGGATGTTGTTGTAGCATATATTCCTCCTAGGTTTGGCATGCTTCTTTGCAGGTCTTGGGTAGCGAAATTGAAAGGGACACTAAGCTAGATTTCTCCTATGCAACGATTCTCGTGTTTGGCCAAATGAGGAAATTGTATCGGGAACAAAAAATGAAATACATGATCAAAGGTAAGGAGAAACCCATAAATCATCCGACTAATTATGTACATCTTTTGTTTTGCATTCAGATAGTTTCAATGATATCGATAGTCAGTTAGTAGAAGAAGATGATATTCTAGAAATAACAGACAATTTCAGAGGAGTTTTAAAGAAAGAAGAATAAGAACAGTAGAACAGTAATGGATAGCAAGCAGACAAGGCACAACAAATAGATTTTCAACACTTGCAAGAGGAGGAAGAAGGTTTGTGGACCATGGATTTCGATGGAGCAGTGGGAAATGATGGCACTGGAATTGGAATTTGGGTGTGCAGTCCTTTCTCCACCCCAAAAAAAGTTCCTAGTAACGTGTGGGTATGCTCTTACAAGTTGGCTTTTGAGTGTTCAAATAATGAAGCTGAGTATGAAGCTCTGATTGCTGGCCTAAAGATTCTAAGAAAGCTTAATGCTAAGAGGATTTCAGTATATGGCGACTCTGAATTGGTGATTAAGTAGGTCAGAGGTGAATATCAAGCCAAACATCCTCAGATGTAGGCTTACCGTAATGCAGTTCTAGACATTCTAAATTATTTTCAGAATACGCCTTTACATGTGTGCCTCGTATACAAAATACTATTGTTGATGCTCTTGCTAAGGCAACAAGTAGTTTAAAAATCCCAATGAACTCCAGCAATAAATTCGAAATCCATGTCAAGAATCATCCAACCATTCTAGACAATCATAGGTATTGGCAAGTTTTCCGAGATGATGAGGAGATTGATGATTTTCTGCAAAACAAAGGCAAGTTCAAAGAAACCTCAATTGATGTAGAAAATGACGATGGTAAAGGTAATGGTATAGATGAGGTGCAGATCAATGAAATGGATGTGTTAAGCTGAAGAATAAAGTTATTCCTAAAGCCTTGATACCTTTAGAATAACTCTTTGATCAAGATGATGTAGCCCGCAAGCCAACATTGCAGCCAACAGAGAAGGGTGTGGAAGAGGTCAATATCAGAACAACTGCTAATCCTAAATTGGTAAAATTGTCCAAAAGAATTACCACAAAAGATTGAGGACAAATATATCAGTTTGTTGTCATCATTTGTAGATGTGTTTGCTTGGGACTATTCCGACTTAAAAACATATGATACCAATATAATTCAGCACACTATACCCATCAAGCCCAATCAAAAACCATTCAGACAAAGGTTGAGAAGGCTAAATCCAAAGCTGCTACTATCTATTGAAAAGGAGATAAACAGGTTGTACAAATCAGGGATCATTGTGCCAATCAGATTTTCAGATTGGATCTCTAACTTGGTGCCCGTATGAAAGAAGACACGTGAGATTCGCTTATGCATTGATTTTAGAAATATCAATAAATTTTCATTGAAAGACAACTATCCACTGCCCAAAATGGACCATACACTTCAGCGAGTGGTGGGAGCATCTCCTATGTCACTACTTGATGGTTATTCTGGATATAACCAAGTTTCTATCCATGAAGATGACGGAGACAAGACAACATTCACCACTCCATGGGGAACCTTTCATTACACTAAAATGCCTTTCGGTTTGAAGAATGCGGGTGCCACATTTCAGCGTGCAATAGAATTGGCTTTTGCAAATGAGAAGGATGTCTTTTTGGTTGTATACCTGGATGATTTGACAGTATTTTCCAAATCTGATGAAGAGCACATGTACCATCTAAAAACAGTCTTCCAAAATTGCAGAAAATATGGCCTGTTGCTGAATCCGAAAAAGAGCTTGTTCGCCATGGAGGAAGGCAAACTACTCGGGCACATTATCTCAAAATATGGCATTAGTATTGATCTATCACGTGTGTAAGAAATTCAGAAAATTGATCTGCCCTGGAACTAAAAAGAGATACAATCTTTCAATGGTAAAATGAATTTTCTACGCCGCTTTGTACCTAATCTTGTTGAGCACCTAAGAGAGATGACAAACATGCTTAAGAAGGGCATCCAAGTGAAATGGACGGAGGATGCTGTAAAATCTTTCAATTTGGTCAAATTGGCTCTTTCCTCAGCTCCAGTTCTAGTCAGCCCGGACCACACTCAGGATTTTATATTTTTCTCATTTGCTTCGGAGCACACTATGGCAGCTGTGTTATTGCACAAAGAGATGATCATGAAAGACCCATTCCATTCTTCAGTAGAGATATAAGAGATGCAACCTTAAAATACAACATCATTGAGAAGCAAGCCCTTGCACTTGTGAAGGCATTGAAAGATTTCCGAGTATATATTCTACATTCTCATATATTGGCCTATGTTCCTAATGCTACTGCCAAAGATGTTTTAGTGGAGACCAATCCGGAAGGAAGACGAGGCAAGTGGATTGCAGCCTTGCGGGAATATGATGTGGAAATAAAGCCCACAAAGATGGTGAAAGGACAGGGATTGGCAAAGTTAATGGCCAAATCAAACTTACATGCCTTGGACATAAATCTGATCGCTGCTATGTCTGATGAGAATGAGGAAGGATCTTCAATTCAGGTATTTGAAATGTTTTCTCTTTCTTCGTGGTATTCAGATATCATATATGTGCTTAAAAATTTGTCACCACCACTCAGCATGAATACAAACAAAGCGAGAACACTCAAGTTGAAGGTTGCCAAGTTTTGCATGCTAGATTCTGCACTATATTGGAAATATCTCGGTGGCATTTTGTTAAATTGTTTGGTGGAAAAGGAAGAAAAGAAGGTCATGGAGGACTGCCACCAAGGAGACTCTGGTGGTCACCTTTTTTGGAAGTCAATAGAAAATAAAATTCTAAGAGTGTGGTACTATTGGCTGACATTGTTTTTTGATGTATATAAGATGGTCAAGCACTGTCATAAGTGTCAGATTTTCGAAGGAAAGTGGAAGTTACAACCTTTACCACTTAAGCCTATAGAGGTGAGTGCCCCTTTCCAACAATGGGGATTGGATTTCCTTGGTGAAATTCATCTCGCTTCTTCTGTTCATCACAGATGGATCCTCACAGCGATAGATTATTTCACGAAATAGATCGAGGAAATTCCCACCAGACAAGCTACTGATGCGGTAATCCTTTCATTCCTTGAAAATAACATCTTGTCTCGCTTTGGTTTCCCAGATAAGCTAATCAATGATAACGCAACAACTTTCAAATCAAAAAGGATGGTAGAGTTTTGTCATAAATATCACATCATTTTGGGTCACTCAACTGCCTATCATCCGCAAGGCAATGGACTGGTAGAATCTTCGAATAAATCATTGGTCAATATCATCAAGAAGCTGCTGGAAATAAATAAGAAGAGTTGGCATAAGAGGTTGGTCAATGCACTTTAGGCAGATCGGGTCAGTCAGAAGAAATCCATTGGTACATCACCGTTTGAGCTCGTTTATGGAGTTGATATAGTATTTCCTACCTCTCTCGCTGACCCGATAGTCAAACTTCTTCAGAAGGTTGAATCAAATGGTCCACTTGCTGCAGAACAGAGAAGAAGTTTTCAAGAATACTTCTAAATTGCAGGAGAAGATCAAGAAAATTTATGACAAAAAGGCAAAGGTGGACAAATTTTAGTTGGATGATGTGGTGCTAAAGTGGGATGCAAGGAATGAGGAGAAAGGAAAGCATGGTAAGTTCGAGAACCTCTCGAAAGGTCCCTTTAAAATAACAGCATATCGAGGTTAGAATGCCTTTCTTCTGAAGGTAATGAACGGGGAATATTGTCTAGGAGGCCCGATCAATGGTCGACTACTCAAGCAGTACCATTTCTGAGTTATTAATGCTACTTCCATTGTCACTGTAAATACCATTTTATTTCAATTTTGTTGTAGTTTGTCAAGTTAGTCTTCAATTCATTTCAATATCAAATTTAAGTCAGTTTTTTGGTCATTTCAGTTTTATAAATGAGTCAGAGTCCTATGTTGTTTGTTGAAATAATGACTCCATAGCCCAATGGACAAAGGCACTGTCTAGCTCTTCCAGACATCTGTTCTTCTCGGCACCTCCAAGGAGCTACCATCCCCCATTGGAGCCAATGTTAGAGTCGGTCTGGTCAGTCCTCCGTTAGAGATCAAAACTCTTTATGCATCTCATTTTTAGGAGTCTCGCTCCATTCACTCAGCTACATTCCACTAGGGGCATGCCATAATCTGACATAAAAGGTCATGCTAGTCATTTCCCCTCATGTTTGGCTCTTGCCGGCTTAGGTCTTTTGTCAAGGATCCCCGAAGTTCATGACAGTCAAGGTCTGGTCCTTTAATGGACAAAAGTCATTTTCGATCATTAGGTCTAGGGATTAATCAATTGGTCTTTAAATATATCTAATAAAGCCATGCAGGCCAGAGTGAGGCTCTTATAGAGTTATGATTCAGGGAGTTTCACAGTCATGTGGATAGACTTCCACTCTTCTTCAAAAATCTGTTTTGAAGAAAAGTAAAACAGTGTTATTGGTGATAAAATTTTCAAAAAATTTATCAGTTGATTTATTCAAACGCAGTCATTGTTTCCGTGGCCAAATGTCCTGTCGTGCAATCCATGCAAAGAGTGCTGAAAATTTCATCATTTGAGCTAAAATTTCAAAGGGAAAAGTGAAAATCAGTGTTGCTTCAAACGAAAAAGTGTGAAAACACAACATTAGCAAAATGGGTTTTTGGAGAAGCAAAAATTTAACCCATGACTTCAAAGTACTTATATACAAGTTTCAACCAAAATCAAAGTCATTGTGCAAATCAAGTTCATAGGGAGACATTGCAATGTGATTAGGAGACCAAAGTGTGTGTTTAAGAGTAAGTTGGAGGCAGTTTCCAGGGCGCGACGCACACACTGAGGGGTGTGGCGCACACAAAGGGCATGGCGCAAACAGATCCAATCCATAGTGTAAAATTTCAATGGGCGCGATGAATATAACGGGTGCAACGCACTGGGTTTGGCCTGCGACACACACCCACAAAATCACGAAACCATGCCAAATCGCCTCAAATTGCTTGTGAAACCCCTGAAATTGATAGGTAGGCTCTATTTCATGACTTGATCATCAAAGTTTATGAATGATATGGTCGTTTATGGCTATGTTTAAATTCCAACAAAACTCATAAAACCAACCACAACAAAACACCAAAGGACATTGTTGCTAGGGTTGCATAATTGTGGTGTTCATGTCAAGGCTCTGTTTTCCTACCAATTTTCCCTCTCCTACCATCTTTCCCTATCCTCCCTTTCTCATTTTTCCTATTATCCCTACCCTAAAACACTACCAAAACCCTATCCCCTATCCCTCCAGTCCTTGGTCAACATAACACCCCAAAACCCTACCTTATAAGACCCCAAACCCTACCTTAGAAAATCCCCTAACCCCCCTACATATCCCTAAAGAAAACTTCTACCGATAACCCCTATGCCTATCATATTACTCCCCTCCTAATACTCCCTTTTTTCATTGCTCCCCTTGGTGGCAGATATCACAAAAGCACCCAGCTTCAAACCATCATCGAAGGGAAGTCTAACTACAGTACACACAGTAGTCATGGCATCAGTGCATTCATCAGAGTATGAGATGGAGACACAAAGTGACTCATCCTCGGAAGAACAGGCTCCTAGGAGACATCACAAGAGTGGCAAACATGTTAAGGATGAACCAACTACCCTCACTGAATTACAGGCTTGCGCTCTTGCCATGTCATGCTTCCATCACCTATCATGTTTTGAATTTTGTCAAAGGGTGGCTAATGTTAGAGTTCATCATGAGTTGGCCCATCTATTTGTGCTTCACCTACATGGAGTTCAGTCTATCTTGGTCGGGGTCACCTTCACATTGACACCCGAAACTATATCAGTGGCAACCAGCATACTAAATGTTGGAGAACAGTGGCACAAGAAGAAGAAGGTGGATAGGAAACACTATGAGCCTTACATTAAGGCCAGACTCTTGGGGTAGCTCACAAGAGTCTTTCCATTCAGATATTTGAAAGATGAGTATGTTCCACTCATGAAATTGATCATGAAGTACTTCAGCTGTGAGGGGAGGTTCTCTCGACTATATGCCTATGACATCAGGTTGCTCATGCACTTTACCACGGTGTAGATGATGAACCTCCCATTTTTCATTTGCAGGAACATAGAGAGGATGAACACCTTCATGCAGCATACGACTCCTCAGCAGCAACTTAACAGTGTTTATCACTTTGCTCTTATCCGGATTTTGGTAGAGCACCAGTTGTGACTGCAGGGCATTTCTTGGGAGGACTTCATCTCCCGTGACCTCTTCAGCACTTCACAGGTACTACCAGAGGCAGAGCATGAGATAGGTGGTCCTTCTCGTCAGTATGAGCACCATGAGACCATGAATATGCCAGTATTAGTGACATATCAGACAGGCAGTAGGCAATTGCTTGCAGCAGCAAAGCAAGTGTTATCTCCACCCGGGGTGTAAGGGGCCTCGCTTCTGGCTTCGACTACATAGGTACAAGAAAAGGGCAAGAAGCACATGCATGATGAGGGGCCATCAAGTGAACAGGAGGTTGAATTCATCCTCATTCAGGATGATGATGCAGATGTGGAGAGTGCCAAACTTAGGATGACCATTCAGGAGCTGACGGAGATCCAAGACTTGTCACTCAATTTGGAGAGGGCCAAATGGATCATCATGTATCTGGAGTAGAGGAACAAGTAGCTTGAGGACCAGCATGAGATCATGGAGCTGCAAAGCATCTGTGAGAATCGAAAAGCTACCCAACAACGGAGGATCGAGCTCACTACCTTGGAGCAAGAGATTAACAATGACCGTGAGTCTTGGCTCGAGTGGATCAACATCCACCTGGAGAGACTGCAGGAGAAGGTTGACAGAGAAAAAACCATACTGAGGAGGATGGTTTATCATTACAAGGCATGGAATTTGAGTTCAAAGGCTCGAATAAGGAGCTTGAAGGCAAAATTGAGCAGAGCAACCAAGAGACAAAAGAGGAAAAAAGAGAAAGATCGGCTTTGAATCTTGGCTGAAGCCTCTGTGGCCCAGCATAGTGCCTCTTAGAGAACCTCCAGCCCAAATTTGAAGAAATTTGGGGCAATTTTGGTCACATGGAAATATTTTGGTCACAACACAGGTTTTTTCTCCCTGTGCGGCGCGCCACTGGCGCGACGCTTAGGATTAGGAGCACCAAATTGGAAATGGCTTCCATTTTTTGATTCCGCATGCAAAATCACAACTATTGGTGCTTGGACAAGAAATTGGGCATTATTTGAGTCTCCAGGAGGCCAAAAACACCCAAAAAATGGCCTCTCTACCCCTATTTTTACACACAGGAAGAATTCTTCGAAGAATGAAGATTGGGAGGGGCAAATGAGCACCAAACCTAGAAATTCCACTTGGTTTGGAAGGTATACAGTCCAGGCTTTCCAACAAGCATACTTGGGTACATTTTGGACTCCCGCAGCTGCCTCAAAAAAGCCTCCAAAGTGGCGCAGCGCATATAGGGAAAAAGGCCAAATTCGCCTCCGTTTCACGAAATTTCGATTCGCGAATTTCTCCAAGTGGGCCTGTTCATCTACACTTCACTTTTTTCATCAACTACGGCAAAGTTTAAAGACTTTTTCTTCTATCCAAGTGGAAAAGGAAGGCAAACGTTCACTCAAAGCCATTTGTCGTTTTTGTAACACTTCACCTGTAGCTAATGGTTGGCTTTCCATCTCCATTTTGTAATGATTCAAGAAACTCCCCAACCCTTGGTCATTCTATCTCCTCATGGTATGTTCTATTTATTGTATGAAAAAAATTTGCAAAGGGTTGGTTGGCTTCTAATTTTTGGGATACTGTGGGAAAGAAACTCTGTTTCTTCATTGTATATTTTGACAGAGGATTAATGAAAGGCAACGACTCTGTTTCATGAGATTCATGTGGTTGAGTGTAGAAAATGTGTCTCTTATGTTTTATATGTATTTCGTTATGTTTCACATATTCATTTCAGTGAAATTTTCTACGTTCAATGTTCTTTCTTCTGTTGAAAAGGATTCATGTACTTATGACCTTTTCATCCTCCTAAGCAATCTCTCCATTCCATGCTATTTAAAACTAAATTGCTATACTTTCCATCTGTCTTGCCTCACGATGTAATCTGTGCCTTTATATTAAATTCTCTATTGATTGTTGTCCATTGGTCCCATACCATCCGAGAAACTCAGTCATTCATAAAGAATTGTTTCTTGTATCCATATTTACTTACTAGCCTAAGATCAATATTTCACTATAAGTCATCTCAGATCATATCGTTTACTTATTCACTTAGCATGACTCAGATAGAGCCCTCTCATGTTCTGGTAGTGCTAGCTACCAGACTGAGCGTGGTTTTTGGTTCCCTAAATTGTTGCCTTCCTTCAGCCTAAGGCAGATTTAGGTGCGAACATAATTGAAGACTCAATTCTTGCTATGGTACAAATCTATTCCATTTATGTTGATGTATATTATTTATTTCAATTTTGATTATTGTTACCAATGTAAACACACTTATTTTTATGTTTGTAGATGAAACTTGAAGAAGATTAAAACAATTGATGCAATCAACAAAACATTCATTCAAATAACCTAAATTATGGAAATAGCTCAAGAACTAACATGAGTTTCAATGAAGAATGAAGATCTATTTGGATACCAATACACAATGCATTTTTTGTAGTAAATGTTTGTGAAAATTAGATTTTGTTTAATGTAATGGACATAGTGTCCTAATTGAAAGACAAGGGGTTACCAATAACTATCCCATTTTGTATGACAAAGAGCCCCTTATTCATAGATAATAAAACACATTTTAATTTATTTTATTGTGTTGTCCAATGTCGCTATGAAATGTTACACAACTAATTAAATATATGAATGATTAAATATTATAATGAATATATGTGAAATCTAATGATATATCAAAATAATCCAAACATCATATATAGATGCACTAATCAAAATTTATTTTATATGAATATTGTTATAAGATATATGCCATTTTTTCGATGAATAATGGATTCTAAAAATCACAATAATTTCATTGTCATGGGTCAGTGCTTCTAAAAGGATAAAATGGATACCAAGACATCATATATTAATGTGCACTTCCTTGAATATGAGTTTTTCAACAATGATATTTATAATAATAAAAAATGATATCCGGGTGCTTTAGTACATACAAAAGCTTAGTGTGTTTGTAAAATACATATGCACCGGGAAGGTATACATTTCTTGCACCAATGTAATTCACCTTTAATGCACTAATCCATTGTTACCTTTCACGCACTAATGTGCTAGGTACTACAGGATTTTTTTTCCTGCCTCAGTACCTTTTGTGAAAAGTACAACACCTAGGTTTTTCCAAACACATAAGCACTTGGGTGTTATATTATTGAAACACCAGTGTTGTTTATACAACTGACCAACACTAGTTCATTGTTATGCATAACTACCCGATGTGTTGGAGAGGATAAAAGCACAGAGGTTGCAAGATTTTTTTGTCTTCCTCAGAGCCCTTCCTAAAAAATAACTACTCGAGATGTTTTCAGAAGACATAAGCACCACGGAGGTAGACCACTAGTGTTGATTGAATTCAATGCCCTAGTAGGTTTATTACAAAACTCGTGCTTTTATAAGTTCAACATAATGGTGCTCCAAACTTCTTTGAGTCTCTATGATTTATTTAAATTTATAACATAGGTGATTTTATATTGGTAGCAAGTCAGTGTGTTTTTACCAATAAGCCCACTACTAAGGAATAATCAACTAAAACCTTCAACGACCAAAATATTTTTAGTTATAATGAAGTTTTGTTATGAGCTCTACTAAAAATATCAATAACCACAAATGAATGTTGTAACTGAGGTTTTTTTTAACAATTTTATAACAGTGAAAACCTTTTTTAATAACCTCTGCTAGAAAATATTCCCCTGTAGTGTATCTTCATAGCTAATCTAGTTCCACTCTCAATTTCGCTCTATTTATACTTTCAAATTTATTCTTGTTTGCCTTATGCCTCTATAATCTTTCTCATGATATTAGAGAGTGAAGTTCCATAACACTCCTTGAAAGTAACATTTACAAGCACATAGAAAAAAATCTTGAGGAACATAACAAACAAGCCAATTGTTGTTAAGAAGCCAAAATCCATCAGCCAAGAAAACCCCAAGTGCTAACCCGCTGTGAAGATTTCCAAATCAAAGTGATAGAAAAGAAAAATTCACGAGGAGAAGCAATGTGTGACTAACGCACCTCAGCAGTAGTAGAAACCATGTTATAAGGTGAATACTTAAAGCACTAGTGATTTCCTAAACACAAACACTACCTCCTAAATGCTAACGTAGCCTCTCTGCATTAACTGTAAATAAAATAAAAATGGCATGAAAATTACATGGCATAAGTATTTACCCATTTATTAAGAAAAAATATTTTTTGAAAATGTTTGGAACAAAGGAAAATATGCATCTATTATGTGACGAATGTTAAGTGTGAAGCCAAATTCATGCAGGATTCTATATCCTTCTGCACCACCAGTAGTTTCTAGAATCACATGCAGGATTATAGATTCTTCTCCAACACCATTAGTTTCTAGATCATTCCAGATCTCCATTGGAATCACATACAAGATTGGAGATCCTTCTTTTGCCTCTATAAATTAGTAATTTCTCTGGTCAAGGAAAGCAAGCAAGCGAAGGCCCAAGTTTGTTATGTAATGCAAAGTGATTTCTATTCTCCATTGATTGTTTTATCTATTCCATTGTTTTTGATTTAGTAATCTTGTTGTTTCTCCATTTTTCTATCTCTATCAATTATTCTCTCTTTTCGTCTAAGTCTCTGAGTTTAAATCTGTTGTGTGTGATGTATGCTCTAGTCTAACAACTGGTATTAGAGCTAGGGTCGAATATCCATTGTGCAAGTAACTTAGTGCCATTGCCTTACTCTGGAAGTGTTCATTAAAACGTTGGTTATTACCTCTAGAGCTATTGAAGGATCTATCCAAAAAATTAGAAATCCCTGCAAAGAAGAGTGTCCAGGAAAGGGATCTGTCCAGGTAATAGTTGAGGAACACTGGAACTAAAAGGCAGTTGCTGCAAGAAAAACCAGGTCGTGGACCTATTTTTAAACTTGTTGATGAAATTTGAAATGTGGAGATTTGTACGTGTTGCTGGAGTTTGAAACTTGGAGATCCATGGATATTGGAGTTGAAACATGATGTTCGTAAGTTTCTTTTTACATCAAGCTTGCAAGTATATGTCAAGTTTTTTCTCAAACCAACATATTTATGTGTGAAATGTGAAAAGGTTAAAACATTATATATGAAAATATATAATTATATGTTGGAATTTTGAAAAGTATATTTTAAAAGAAGCATGAATTTTGAAAAGGGTATTTTAAAAGGAGGAAGGTCATGATTACTAAATTTTAAAGAGTAATAATTAAAGTTTTATTTTTAAGCAGAGTTTTGGTGTTTTGGGGCATGAATTTGAATGAAAATGGAGACAATAGTTACAGATATGGATTAGTTAAGCGAGGTTAATTTTGCCCTATGGAAATCACAGATGGAGGATATACTGATTTTAAAGGATCAGTATTTGCTGATTGAGGGCACAACAAAGAAACCCTCATCGATGAAAAATGAAGAGTGGAATAAGCTAGATAGAAAGGTGATTGCAACAATCTACCAATATTTAGAAAAGAATGTGTATTTCAATGTGTCTGGAGAAAAGATAGTAGAAGGATTATGGAAGAAACTCCATGATCTATATGAGAAGAACATGACATCAAACAAAGTGTTCTTGATGAAGAAGCTTTATAATCTCAAAATGAAGGAGGGTGCTTTAGTTGCTGAGCACTTGAATGCATTTAATATTATTACTAATCAACTTGCCTCTGTTAAAATCATTTTAGATGATGAAATTAGAGCCATATTCTAATGTGTTCTATGCTAGACAGTTGGGAAAATTTAATTGTAGCTACAAGCACTTTACTAACTATAGGGGCCCTGAAGTTTGATGATGTTAGCAAAATTTTAATGAATGAGGAGCTCCGACGCAAGTCAATTCTAGAAAATAAGGGAGGAGAGGCTCTAGCTCTAGTTGATCATGGTAGGAGAATGGATCGAAGCCAGCAAGGGAGATCAAGATCGAGAGGTTGATCAAAATAAAGGAGAGAAAAAATCATCTGCTTTCATTGTGGCAAACCCAGGCACATGAAGAAAGAATGTTGATTTTGGAAGAAGGGACAAAAGGATCAGAAATCGTCCAGTAAAAATCACAAGTCATCCAACACAAATGAAGATGAGACTACTACTGTAGCCATATATGGTGATGTGTTGTTTACTATTTGAGTAGAGGATGCATGTGTATATACATCTAGCAGTAGCTTTGATTGTATCCTTGAATCTAGGGCATCTCACCATGTAACCCCATGCAAAGATAGTTTTGTTTCATATAATCCTGGTGATTATGGTAGAGTGCATTTGGGGAATAATCATTTTTGCAATATTGTTGGAGTGGGAGATGTCTAGATCAAGATGAAAGATGGGCAACATATATCATTGAAACAGGTCAGGCATGTGCCATAAATGCACATGAGTTTAATCTCTATGGAACGACTGGATGATGAAGGCTATTCCACAAGCTTTGGGAAAGGAGGCTATAAAATTAGCAAAGGTGCATTGGTCATGGCCAAAGGACCCAAGATAGGAACATTATACACATTGAAGACACTTATAGGAATATTAGATTTGGTTGTTGTCACAAAAGAAGGAAATTCAGCAGATCTGTGGCAGAAGTGTTTGGGTCACATGAGTGAGAAGGGCTTAAAAATCCTTGTTGGTAAAAAAGTATTGGCAGGTTTGAAATCCTACAATCTTGATCTTTGTGAGCATTGTATATATGGTAGACAAAGAAGGGTTTCATTCCTTAGAGGTGGCCATGACAAAAATAAAAATGTGTTAGAATTGGTACACTCAAATGTGTTTGGGCCTGTTAACATCAAATCATTAGGAGGAGCATCATATTTTGTAACATTTATAGATGATGCATCCAGGAAGGTTTGGGAATATCCTATGAAAAATAAAAGTGAAGTGTTTGGAATATTTCAAAAATTCCATGTTGTTGTTGAGAGAGAGACTAACAAATTGCTAAAGTGTTTAAGAACAGATAATGGTGGAGAATATTGCTCAAATACATTTAAGGAATATTGTAATAGGTTTAGCATAAAGCATGAGAAGACTATGCCTATTACTCCTCAACAGAATGGTGTTGCAAAAATGACGAATCACACCATTATGGAAAAGATGCGAAGTATGTTGTCCAATTCTGGCTTGGAGAAGAATATTTGGGCTAAAGCAGTTAGGACCACTTGCTATCTCATAAATAGATCTCTGACTATGTTAGGTCCCTATAATACTAGTGATTCCCCCATTAATATTGTAGTTTTATCCCTTATTAATATTGTTGTGCCCCTATTGTCCCCATATTGTTATTATTGTGCCCCATAGAATCCCTCTATGTTATTTTTGGCTTTATATTATTATTGTTAGGTCGGCTGGGTTATATTGTGACTCCTTAGACTCCTATATATAGAAAGGAGGTTTTTTCATTTGAACCATCAAAGAATCATTCATTTGTGTAATGTAAAGGACGCTACTCCCTCGAAGAGGCTAAATTCTAAGGCGTTGATATATATTTTCTATCTTTTTGTGAGCTGGTTTCATAAGATCTGGTATCAGAGGTTTGGGTTCTAGGGTTTTGCTGCTCCAAATAGGTCATCGTGGAATTTTCGCTACAAATTTGTTTCTGCGACGTGTTAGAAGCGAAAAAAATTTTCATTTGAGATGAAAGCGCACTAAACCTTGGGTCTAAATTTCAGAGCTTTTTCCGCTATATTTTCGGAGATATGATATGAGGAAGTTGATCTTTTTGTAGACTCCTAAATTACATTCCAAACAAGTGACCTGGGGACAATCGTCATAACTTTCTCTCTGAGCATCATATTAAAATTTTGTAAGAAGGTATAGAAATAGAACAGATGATAGTTTCTTGTACATATTTTTCAGAGCCAAAGATCAAAACAGGGACACATGGCACGTCATATAAGTTCGCTCTACTGAACTAGTCTACAATCAGGTCACTTGCGAGATTTGACATAACTCTTCTTTGGAGAATCAAACTTGGATCAAACTGGTGGCATTGGAAAGAGGACACAAAGGGCTATTATAGGTTACAATTTTAAAACTAGATGTCTGAAATTACACAGACACATCAGAGACAATATATAGCTCCTACAAAGTGAAAAAAGGTGTGTAGATTTTTTTAAATTTTTGCTTAAGCTTGGTTTGAAAAATTATTTTGAAGGAATTCAAAGGGCATAGTAGAGAATTATTATCAGTAACTCATACCCCAAGAAAAGAAAATGCAAACACCTAGTAAGAAACCTGAAATCTCTAGCATGACTCATGAATAAGAGGAAGAAATGCTACATGACATATCAAAATTACAAGACCAAGTGCAAAAAATGTCACACTCGCAAAAGATAATAGAATCTAAGATAAATGGAGTGGAATCTAAGATAAAGGGTTTGGAAGCTAAGATGAATGGCATGGAAGCTAAGATGGACAATTTGAAGATAAATTTGACAAATTTTCTACAAGAAATACTTACTAATGGTGAAAGGGTAGTAAAGGAAACTCATGATGTGAACAAAAGAAATGTTAATCATGATTTCATAGACTCTAATGTTCGATTGGAGACCCACCATATTCCAAAAATCGATATGAGGAAGTTTGATGGAAAGGATCCCACAACATGGATATTACAGATGGAGCAATTTTTCGATCTCAATATTGTGCAAAACACAGAAAAGGTATGTATTGCAACTTTATATTTAAAACCAAATAAGTTTGTATGTTATCAATGGCTTTGTTGTTGTAAACAAATTATCACTTGGGCAATATTTATGGAAGAATTGACAACACATTATGAGGATACAAAAAGCAACACTTTTTCAGCCAATTAATAAGTCTCAAACAAAAGGGTTCAATAATGGAGCACATTGAGAGTTCCAAAAATTGAACATAAGGGTAGAAGATATTCCAGAGGAGCATAGGATTGATGTGTTCATAGGGTCTTTAAAGGATAATATCCAACATGATGTTCGCCTTTGGGAACCTGATTCATTAGAGAAGGCATTCAGGTTAGCAAGAAAAATGGAAAGAAAATTTATGGCAACCAGGAAGCATACCACTCACATCTATAAAGACGGAAGTGGTGTTGCCGCTAGTCTTCCACAACCTATAAGGTTGACACCACAACAATTGGAAGAAAAAAGAGCAAAA
>APFE031567826.1:0-11691 GCA_000404065.3 Pinus taeda | reverse complement strand
ACATGTGTACTTGAAGAAGCCAAGTACACATACCCACCTTCATCTGAGGTGGTTTTCGCCTCTACAGAAGGAGCATCATCAGATCCCTTTCCTTTATCAGGAGCTTTAGATTTACACTCCCTTCTGAAGTGCCCTTCCTTTCGCATTTCCAGCACACCACCTTTGTAGGTTTTCCTGGAGATTTAGATCTCCCTCTAGATTTAGATCTCCCACTCGATGACTTATTTTTGTTTCTGTTCTGGGACCATCTTCGTACAGATAAGGCATCACCATTCTGGTTGTCCATATTTTTCCATCTCATCTCCCCCGTCAGCAAGTCTGAGACTATTTCATCAAACAGCAAAGCAGTTGCATTGCTACCTATTGCAATAACCAGACTATCCCATGAGTTTGGTAGAGAACACAACAAATTGATGCACTTATCTTCATCTGAAATTTTAATATCAACAGATAATAACTGACTTACCACAGTATTAAACGCATTCAGATGTTCTATCACCGAGTCTCCATCTTTCATCCTCAAGTTATACAGTTTTTTTTGCAGGAACAGTTTATTCACCAGAGACTTAGATTGGTACAAAGTCCCTAACTTGTCCCATAAATCCTTCATCGTAGCTTCCCCTGATACATTCAACAATATTGAATCTGAGACACACAATCGTATTGTGCTCTTTGCCTTCTGATCCAACTTCTTCCATTCTTCATCGGTCACTCCCGTTGGTTTAGTACCCGTATCTACCGCAATCCACTGATATTTATCCAACAACAGATCCTCCATCTTCAGTTTCCACAACTCAAAACTCTGACCATTTAACTTCTCAATCTCTATCTTTCCGTTGCTTGCCATCTTCTTTCACCACCAGAATCGATCTCGCAGATCTCCCACCGAACAGGGTCTACCACAGGCCCGAGCGAAACCCCTTAGCAACAAAGGTGTCCCCTTGAAGCCAAAACAACTCTGATACCAAATGTAGGTTTTAACCCCGTATAGAAATTACCTGCATACGAATTCTAAATTACAGGAAAATAAAATGCAGAGCTAACACATAAAAATTTATATCACAGGGATTTCCCACTGGATCTCAAAACCGAATGATTCTAACAGTGCTACCTTAATCCAAAACATTGGGTGTCCTCTATTCAATCACTATTTTAGGAGATCTAGGTTATGATGATTTAATTTCAGGATTACCTGTTTCTCCTTCTCCTTCATGGAGGCTGCAAGAATTCCCGTCTTGTGAAGGGTGTGGCTGTGAAATTTCAGTATCTTGAAAACTTTGTTCACACCCTTTAGTCTTACTATGAACCTCAGTGTTAGCTACAGATGATGATCCTGTAGCCTGAGGGGAAACAATAGTGTGTCTGGTAGCAATAGTTTGGGGTCCTGTTAACACCTAGGTTGTTCCCTATGACTCCCAAGGGAATACGGCCGGGTTAACCACTAACCAAGTTTTGGAGTATAGGTCCTAGCCTACCTATAATCAGAGAGGGCTCTCTCTTTACGTTTTAGCTCTGTTTTGTGAAGATTTTAGGCTAGTTACAAGTTTCAGTTTTTTGTGTGAGACTTTGGTTGTGAACTATTGTTGTGAGAAGGGCATGAAATGTGTGAAAGATGCTAGTCCATTAGGCATATGGAGTCAGAAATCTGAGATAGTCCCGGTGCCTGTGATGGAGAAAGTTTTACTGCAAGGCTAGATGGCTATTCTTAATATAAATTCTGATTAGTAAGTGAAACAGTGGGAAATGGAATTACGAACAGTGTGATAACAATTTGAACAACAATTTCTACTTAGTAGCATACATGAATTACTAAATAGTAAATGTGAAATATTCAGGGCTTATTGGAGCAGTTAAGAATTCCAATTAAACAGCTGAAGTCATAGAAAACATTTATAGTAAAGACAGATTGAGATGAGGGTGTCTCCATGGACAAATCCTGAGCTATTCTTTTACTTTCTTCCTAGATTTAGAACAACATATGAGAGATGTGAGTTAAACAAAAAAAAAAACATTAACAGAGATAGAGAACACCTATTATATTAAGCCATAGCACTAGAATCCTGTAGCATTCAATGGTTCCAAGACAACATCCATCAGTAAGACCCAATTCCTGTAAACTCCAAGCTTTGTTTATATCATTGTTCCAGAAATTACAGCCGAGTTCTCCTTCTTAACAAGAAAACAAAAACAAAAAACCCCCACTGCAAGCTTATGCGAGGGGGAATATATACAATCGGTTTTTCCAAAATATCTAACCGCCGAGTTACTTGATAAATTAAATACACTCACCAAATTTACAAAATAGAAGATAAGGAAGTTATTGTTGCCTTAAATATAAAATAAATAGTCTTTAATTCTGTCAGAAATCTTCTTGACCTTTGGAGGCCACTGAGTCGGTTCAGTGTTCTGCATTACTGCTGAATGATGTGTCTTTATGCTTTGTCATGCTGTAGCTTTCTCGGCCCTGTTACCTGTAGCTGTCAGTGTTTGCTTTTAGTGGCCGAATCTTCCTGCTGAGTTGGCTCATTCCACTCTTCTCCAGTCATAGTGTATGCATCACATTTTTTGAACATGATGACTTATGTTTTTTGATGACAAAACTTTGATGAAAGCCTCCTGTTTACAGCAACAATTGTATCATTCTGGTCCACCACTCCTGTGTGGGCAATTGATGTCTCAAAATTGCATCTAAGGTTTCATCTGCCTCTATGTATTTGTAGAAGTTTGGAGGCACTTCAAACATATGTCTGATCTCATTCATAATAAAAGATAAGTTCTCTACTCTGTCATAGAGACTTTGCCTAGATGCTGGCCCTGTTACCTCTGAAGTACTTGATCCTTGAGTGATCTGATTGGTGGCAAATGTGTTCACCCTTTTTGCATAAATCTCATGTGATAGTAGTCTTCCTGCACTGTTCAGCAAGCCAGGAAGACCTTTGCCCTGTAATGCTGCAAACTTATCCATGAATCTGTTGACTTCTGTTTGCATGTCCTGGCTTCTTCTATCCAATGTTTGTACCAGGATTTTCAATGTGAGGACCCTTTTTATCAGCTGGATGGTTTCAGTTCTGTTGGAGATTCCTATTGCTGCCAGTTGAGGACCTGTGCGGTTATTCAGAATGTTGATCATTCTGTTGGCTATCTTAGGCATACTGCCTAGAGATGCCCTTGCTCTATGCACTTCCTTTTGTGCTTTTCCTATGAGCTCCATTTGCTCATGGATAGTCTCAATATACTTCCACTGATCTGTTATTGATTGGCCAATGTGGGTCCACAAAACTGTCTTGACCTCAGCCACCACTTCGTCAAGGGTGAGCTCTTTCTCCAGCTCCTTTATCTTCTCTTTGAGAGCTTTTATTTCTCTCCCTTTTTCAGCTACATTCTGCTTGGATTTATCATATTTTTCATTCATCTTAGCTAAATTCTCCTTGGATCCATTTAGCTCTTCAATCTAGGCTTCTAGGATCTTGATTTCACTCATCAACTTTTGCATATCAAGGCTCGGAGCCTGCTTTGAGGTTGGTGCTGGTGCTGATGTTGATGGAGCTGTCGGCCCTGTGGGAGGAGCAGTAGTCTGTGGGGGCTCCTCAAGGTTTATGATCTCTGGAGGGGGCTAAGAAGTTTGACCTCCTTCTTTCTGCTGTAGGGTTGCCTGCAGTGCAGCCTCTGTCTCTTCCAGCTTCCCTTGTGTTTGCACTAGCTGTTTGTGCAGTGCTACCAGCAATGTTGCTACATCCTGGTCCTGTATTTGCTGGGCAACCTCTTCTGTTTGAGGGTGAAGGGTTGCTGGGATTTTAATCTTCTTTCTTAGACCTGTGAGGTCTGCATCTCTTATTTTCAGCAGTGTTTGTATAGCTTTTGGATCCTTTGGGTCATGCCCAAGCTCTATGATTATATCCTCCAAAGACCTGATCATGTTTTCTTTGGCCTGAGAGGATGCCTTCTCCAACTCAAGTTGGGCAGCTGTATTGTTCAGGTTGTTTTCCAACCTATTTACCAATAATGTTTTATCTTCCAGTGTTAAATAGACCATCTCACCCGTTTGCTTGTGAAGTTCTATTTGGTCCATGGGGTGGATATCCTTGGCAAGAACCCCAAGGTTGGTTCTTATATAGTCTGCAGTTGACTGTGGCTACAACATGGTTAGCATGAAATGACTCACGGTCATTTTCCCTTCTGTTATGTCATAGGCTGACATAAGCCTCTGTTGATTGGTAGGGGCCATCTTAAGCAACTGGTTGTAGATCTGGAGCCTGAGTGGCTCATTTCTGCTTTTAATATCAATGAATTGTTGCTTGATGCCTGTCTCAGCTCTCCTTTGCTGACTTGAGGAGCTGACCTCTCCTCCAAGGGTTCTTTCTTGTTCCTGCTGAAAGGAACTGGCAGATGCCTCCATGCTCGATGGGCCCATGCCCAATGATTGCCCAGTAGGCATTTCTTCCTCGGAGAGGGGATTCAATCTCTGCCTTTTCTCCCCTTGATTTGTGGATGTGGTGAGGGGAGTCTCCTGCTCTCTATCCCTCTTCTTTCCCTTTTCTTCTTTTTGTGGAGTTTGTAGCACTGAGGCCTCCACTGTGTTTTCTTGCCTAGGAGGCACATTCTCTTGAGCCTGTTGCTCAGTGGATATTGGGGCTTCAGCTGTTTGTTCTTCCTGTATTGGATGCCCCTCTTTTTTCCCTTTTTCTTGCTGTTCCACTTGCTTTTCTGCTTGTTGTTCTGCTATAGGAGGTGGCTGTTCCTGCTCCATCTGCTTCCCTTTATCCTTGCTTGATTCCTGTCGAACAGTTCCGACTGCTTGCTGCTGGGCTATAGAGGATGAGGCAGCTGCTCCAAGTTGCCTTTGATAGGAAGAGGAAACCTGCCCACAAGTTTCCAAGTCAGTCTCTTTCTCAATATTCTTTGCTTCTCTTTGTAGCATTTACTCTCTAGTCATTGGCTCTTCTAGAGTGTGCTCTTTCCAGCTCAATGAATTGGCATATTTCTCAATGTGAGGCAGTCTCACGTGAGCATAGCCACCCAATTTGTATTTTACCCTCCTGAGGGAAATGAAATGATTAGGGTCATAAGGTACCCATTGGAAACTGGTTTGCAGTTTGAGGGCCTCTAGGATCAAATCTGATTCCTTCCATCCTTCCTCCCTTTTGTTGTATATGAATGGGCCTAGCTGGTTCCTTACTTCTAGTTGCACCTTCTTATTTTTACTTTGGAAATGGACGAAGTCTGCATTTCCAAACTGCCTAAAATACTCTAAGGAAAAAAGTCTCATAGGGACATATCTTTGCAGCCTATAGGGGTTCAACTCACAGCCATATATTCTAATTAATGTATGGCGTTGGTAAAAGTACCAATCACCAATGTTGTAGGCCTTTGAGAGGTGAAGAATCCTTTGCATCTCATCTGTCAATCTGGGAGGAGGGACACCCAATAACAAGGTCATAGCTGGATGGATAAAAAGGTCTATGAATTCACAATAGGTGTAAGGTGAATAAGATACATGATGAAAGACTGAAGACCAAAACACTACAGACCTTGGGTTTTGCTGGGCATTTAGCTTCTTGAGAGGAACAGGGAAAGCATCGGGCTGATAAAATAAGAACAAATGATAAATGTACCTAGTGTATTTAAACACCTTTTCCCTTTCTAGATTCATCAATTGTTCATGAATCTTATTGGCAATGTATGTAGAAAAATCATAGTGCACAACAAGAGGCATTCCAGGGGAGAATATGGATAGCATGGCCATAATGGTTTCATCAACATCCTCATATGTCCCATAACCCAGGATGTAACTGATCAAATCCACAAGCATTTTGCCCAGCTCATTGAGATATTGATATGCTATAGGAAGGGTTCTACTCAAAGCTTCAAATTTTAGCTGAACAAATAACTGATTTATCTTGATGATCTAAGCACTGGACAACTTGCCCCCTTTCTTTAGCAAGTCATTGATGGAGAGAGGAGTTAGGGGCTTTGCAGTGTGAAATTGTAGCATCTCATTAATGGCCTTAGGGGTGATATGGAACAATACTGAGCCTGAGGGGCTGAGAACAGCTCTTTGACATGGATCATAGCTGGAATGGCATTGATTTATCAATTCTGGGAGGACATTGACATGAGGGAGATTGTAAGTGGGTAGGTTGGAGTCCCAAATCCCTAAGATATCAACTCCACTGAGATTTTGGGCTTTTAACTCATTTAGCAGGTGAATATTAAATTTGGAAGTCATGGCAGTTGAGTCTAGCATCTGGTAATCTCTATCACCCAGGGCCTTCCACTCTAGCTCTCTGTGTGGTGCATTCAGAGGTTGAATATTCAGGGCTACTGGTGTTTCCATGGTTAAGTAGTACTTATGACTTGTACTAGAACTGGCTTCAATGGGCAGAACAACACAGAGGGGTATTTTTGCAGAAGTAAGGCAAATTGTAAGGGAAAATGGGGTAAATTGTGGTGATAATAGTGTAAAATGCTCAAAAGAGAGTTAATTGAGCAAAATGCAGGGACTAGTAGCACTATTTTCCCGGTGAATTAGTGCAGCTCAGGTTTTAAGTCCACAAATGCGCGGACTGACTGTGAATTTGGGAAAATGTGACTAAATGTGGGCTTAGCAGGTGAATTTCGACCCTACAACTGAAAAGGAATGCTGGTCACCGGGGATTTGCTGGTAATTACAAGGTTCCTCACTCTTTTAATTCAGTTTTGGAGAATTATGGACACAACCAAGCGCGGAGGGGATGCTTTGGATAAATACCTGGTGAATTGCCGGTAGTAGTCACAAATGCAGGTGGGCTGAAGGCGCTAACGGTCTTCGGGTCGATTTCTGTAGGTTGGCGACAGATGGTTGTAATTGGCATCCAGAGGTGAGCAACAGTCGTTTTGGCAAAAGTGAGAAACAACACGAAATTTTGGCTAAAATATAGACTTTTTGGGTTATTGGCGCGTTTTTTGGATGAAGTCAGCATGACGTCATCAAGTGGGGTCAGGGTCGGGTGACGTCAGCATGACGTCATCGAGTGACGTGGAATCCTGTGAGTGGTCCACAGGGATTGCATAGGTGGCGGACATGTTGGAGCGCTGGCGGGTGGGGGTGCTGACAGGGCACCGAGTCGAACTGACGTGGGTGTGACGTAGCAGCAACGTGGACAGGCGGTAAAGCACAAGTGGTAAATGGTTTTTCTCGGACCGCTCTGGATACGGTCACGGTATTGTCAGAGGGTGACCTGAGAGAATATGGGGGTGACGCGTGGCAGAGGCCTGACGTCACCCTCTGACAGTTTCTTGGGCGGTAAGTTTCGGTGATCGGGGCCCGTCCGATATGGATGTGGGCCGTCGGATGGGAAAGCCCAGATTTGATGGTTGACGGGTTGATGAGGTACAAGGGCAATATGGAATGCGCAGATGAATAAAATATGATTATTCTCTGAAATGCGTGCCCGGCGGAACATTATAAAAAGTGGGTTTTTATGGTTTTTTGCAAGGTTTATTTACAAAGCGGGTTTTGGTTATTAATCCGAGCAAATCCCGGATTAATCCCAAGATTAATTTTTCGGCGCTCTTTGGGTTGCGCTCAATGTTTTAGCATTTGAAAACATTCAAAACCATACATAGAGCTATAATGCTCGGGCAAGGGGATATATAGATATTTTGTGTTTTTTTCCAAATTTACATAGTAATAGGGGGAATAGGGGGTATAAGGAGTTAAATAGTGATAGATTAGTAGTTAATATGAGTGAAGAAAGGTGAATGAGGGGGGTAAGATACTAAGCTGTTATATGAAATCACCTTAGTTCTTAGGAAGTAAATCAAAATGAAAAGAATTTTTACACAAGAAATGTGGCTCTTAAAGAAACAAGAACCAACAAAAGACTTTGACTTCTTTCATGAACATAGGTGGCATAGGGATGTTAGTCATGAATGTGATGGGGGGGTGATCTGGAAGTTAAATATGCTTCATTAAGTTGTTGTAAAACTTCTAAAATAGGAAATATTCACTGGAACCATGTTTTAACATTGCTTAGGCCAGTGAAATGCCATAAACCATGCTTTCTGCAACCCCACCTACCTACCCACTCTATTGCCTAGCATTTTTTGTTACTCCAAGGAGGGTGCACTTAGACTTGCAAACCCTTCTGTGCCTTTTCTTTTCCTTTGGCTTTTTCTTTTGATTTTCTATCTAAAAACTACCCTTATTGCTTCCAAGGCCCCAGATTAAGCAGTTGGGAACCTTCATTCTCTACCTATCTACTTTACCTGCCAAGATTGAGCTGTTTGGACAAATTTCTTTCTCTAATCTATAGTAAAAATTGAAACATGCATGACCCAGCTTTAGGCTTGTTGTCACCCATTCAGAAGTAGCAGCATCAACCAAATGAATATATTTCTTCACAGAATATGAGATCTTTGTATCACCAAAGTAGATCATATTGGCACTTCCCCTGCCAATCATGAAAAATGAAACCTATTGGTATAGGTAGCTAACAGGTCCTACTGATGACTGAGACTCAAATTTTCTTATGATTTCATTAATAAAAGTTGATCTTCCAAGGGTCACCGGTCCCTTAGATTTTTTAGGTTTGGGGGGAGGAATTATATATTTTTCTAGTCTTTTCTTCTTAGTCATTCATACAAAAGTACAAACATTCATTTCTATCTTAAATTCCTATGCAATTCTGCTGGAAAGCAGGTGAAGGATCAAGCACTTTACTCGCTCGTTACACAATTTCTTACCTCCCCGGTAACGATGCCAAAATGTTGGGTGCTAAAAGGTGTCTTTTAAAACTCCTAATTGCTTCACATTAATTATCAACTTGGGTAAGTCTTTTTATTCCAAGAGTGTACACAATATGTGCAAGTTATAAATCTAGAGAGTAATGCTTTAAAATAAGTTATTAAATTCAATACAAGAGTAAACAGATGCAATCATAAATATCAAGCTTGTAAATTTAAAGGAAATGATTCATCTAAGCATCATGACTCAATGTCAAACAAAACTGTAATTCAATATTAATCAACCAATTCAAATGATAATCAACCGAGAGAACCATAGCATTAACTAAGATCTTTCAGGTGGACTTAAACTACTGGATAGAAGGAAGGCATTTAATCAACTATGCTCTATTCTTTGATTAACTAGAATTTTTTCTTTAACTGATAACTAATTCAAACCACGATATGAATTAAATAAAACCAACTAGGATTGCGCATTGATGAAATGAATACTAGAAATGTGAATTAGTGAAAAGAAGTCAACTTCAAGACTGTAAAGAAGAATAAACTTGCAGGAAATAGAAAATGCATAAAACAAGGAACAACAGTAAGATCCAACAGAGACTGGGCCCTAGCCACCAATGAACACTGCTAAGCTATTTCATAATATTCGAATGAATAACAACACAAGTTGTATATTAATCATCAAAGTCACTTGTCATTACAATACAATCTTGTTCTTCAGAATCACACATGTAAATTAAAATTACAATCCAAGTAAAAGACAAGAGATCCCTCTTCAGTCTTCCCTTTTATAGTCAAAAGGAAAAAGATAAATGTGATCCCTCAGTGTTATCGGGAAAAATAGTGTCCATTCAGAGCTACTAGTCCCACCAAGACGGGTAGCTATCTTAGAAACAAACAAACTAAAGTTACTCGTGTTTTCCTTTATGAGAAATAGATGAGAGAGAAGTAGAGAGTACCAACCTCAGTCTTTCGCTTGGCTCCTTGCTTGTTTCCTCTCCCCTTTGACAAAGCTTTGCCACTCTTTCCTTACTTGTCCCGCTTCAAAGAACACCTGTAGAGTTAAAGCAGCATAATACCATCAAAGCATAGAGATCTATAACCATAAACAATATAGGATCAGATATATATTAACCATACAAATGCATATATCAACACAAGATTCATAGATATACAAGAATATGGAGGAAAACTCAAATAGCTTTATTGTTAGAAGTAGTAGAAGAGAGGATTACAACCCATTGATCTGACGCAACGCCATCCTCCTAGCATGAAAGCCCTCTTCACCTCATGAAAAGCCAGATCACCCAACACTATGATGTTCCACAGAGAAAACAACAACACTTCTATGGAGCTATAAAAAGGGTCTCTTTCACCTCTAATTACCTCACATTAATATGTCAATCTGGGAACGTTTTGTTATTTCAAAGAGTGTCTCAGTCTGAGGCTATCATTTTCCAGAGTAATGCTAGTAGCACAGTGTTCGAAAATACAAGAATAAATGGATCCTTGTTTACAACTAACTACTTCAAAAGATTAAACCACACATTCAGAAAACCAAGCAATTTATTAGTCAAAGGTTCGGTAGTAATAACCCATCCCTTTGTAAACTGATGGAAAAGGAAACCAGAGAACAGATCGTGGATCTAGGAGCCGGACAGTAGATGTCAATGCTCACTACAGCCTGAGATCGTTCTTCACACCAAAATAACAAATCACAAGAAATGAAATGGTAGATAAGAAATGGAACAACAATTAAGAAATAGAACAACAAAACTGAAATGTAATAGCAGTTAAGAAATTGTAATGGCAACTAAGTCTAACAAACAGTAACACCTTAGTCTATAAGATCAACTGGACTAATCGTAATCTATAGGAATCAAACGGTAACCCTTCACTCTTCAGGGCGGATTGAATAACACACCAAAATGGAACAGCACTGATTAATGACGAATTATAGGACAACGCTTGAAAACCATATATACACACGACACACTTGAATAATAGTCCGATTCAATTAGAAAGAGTACGACTTCATTTCAAAATAGAACGTCATTTCTCATAGATCCAACAATCGCAAAGAACATAACTCCCAAGATGAATTCCGTAATGTTAATGAACAAGTGCACAACACAAAGGCTCTGTAAAGACAGTCAGTATTATATAAACACCTAAAGGAATAGTGATACGATGCAGAGTCAATACAATAGTTTTGTCTTTAGAAACCTTAATAACTTAAACATAACAAAGCATGCGATGCAAACTTACAAAACACATCAAATTACCAAATAATGTGGATAAGAAAACCACACATAAACCAAATGTAATAGTACAGGAGCAAGTGTCCTCCAAGGCTGGGCCCTTAGCCTCTAGGGGTACACCACTTAAAGTTGTTCCAGACTCAGAGATGAAATAGCAACCAAGTTTGTATTAATGCATAAAGTGGAATTACAATAGATCAGTTCTTAACGAGACTCGATGATCAAAGTTTTGATCTTAAAAGGAAATTACATAAAATGTAACAAATTCTAACTCTCCTCAAGCTAACAGTGCTGCCCCTTTTACAATGGCGAAGGCGGAGATATCTAACTGCAAAAATAGATAAAACAGTGATCCCTCAAGATCAAGGACATTGAGGGATTCGTCAGACTGTTAGTCCTCAATCATCTCTTTTCTTTCCCGTGCCAAGTCGATATCTCCACTTCCTTTCCAGGGCTGATTCACTTTGATTTTGTTTGCCTTCTTTGCATACGATTCCCTATCAAAGGGACAATGACTACCTCGTCCTTGTCATTTCCTTTGGAACGACAATTTCTTGTTTTTCCTTCTTCCTGGATAAGGAAATGACAGCTGTCAATGTTTTCCTCTTCAATATTAATCTCACATGTTTTATTATAATTCCTTATCATTTTCTTAGTTCATGATGCAAAAGGTTTTTAAGTTCTAATGAAACGATGTTGAAAT
>APFE031567812.1:135708-152397 GCA_000404065.3 Pinus taeda | reverse complement strand
CTGGGCGCAACTGAAGCATGAACAAGACGTAAAATGACTCATTAGACACTGACATGATAATGACAACCCTATGAATGATGATAGACTCAGCTAAATGATGACATAAACCGCCATTTGGACAACTTTAGAAGGAGTGAAAGCAAACCCTAGACCTAATGCCTAGTGACCAAATTTTGCTTGAAAACTCTTTGAAATGACAAAGTTTGACCTTGACACTTCAAAATAACTTTGTAAGAGCATGTTTGATCACTGGAGGAAGGCTGGAAAGACTGACACTAACACTGGCCATGCTCATATCATCTTGTTGCTTATTATGCTACCCATGATCTCATACATCATGCTGCCTTCCGTGGGAGTTGGATGCTCCAGCTGTTTTAGCAGTTCCTGGAAGTTCCGGCAGTTCTGACAGTTCCGCCATTTTCAGCTTTTCCGGCAGTCCCGGTTTTTCCAGCTTTTCCGACAGCTCCGGCTTTTCTGGCTTTTCCTTAGGATCTCTCCTCCTGCTAAAACCCAAAGACAAGTAGAGAGAGAAAGAGATCCAAGTGTGTGTAGAAATGACTTGAAGTCCTCTTCTATTTATACTAAAACGTAGAGGTTGAATAGACATGACTGTTGGGCTTCTGAGCTTACATAAGTTGCTGGCCGACTTAACAATTTGTCTATAACATAAATAAATTCATAACTTCATAAATACTTATCGGAATTGGATGATCTTTACATCAATCCTACACCTCTCAATGAGAGGGATCCAATAAAAATATCAGCTGCCATAAATAATATGACCCACATGGAGTTTGGCCCTAGTTGCCAATTTTAACACTTTACAATGACCAAAACCCCATCTCCAAAGTGATGAACAGTCAAGATCTAATCTTGATCATTTGAGATCAACAATCACGACTTAATCTCTTGTTGACACAACTTAAGCCACTTTTTAATCTTTATAAAAATAAAAATAAAGTTAATATCTAGAGAGTGCCTTTTAGAACTTCCACATGCTAGACACAATGCCAATGTAGAAGTCCCTGTCCAAGCTACCACATTTAACATCCCTGACAACTGTTGGCCTAATATCGATGACCCACCTTGGTATGCTTACTTCATTTTTCTCACAAGCGGTGTCCAAATTCTTCTTCATGGTGTTGTGGATTCCTCTACACATTGGCTCTTCACTTTTTAATTTACGCAAATTCTTCACAAACCCATGACTCCATGGCTGTCCCTGCAAGTAATGGAATTCCCACAATGGTGGTTGACAAGGGCTCCTATTCTCAAATTGTTGACTTTTTTTTGTTCCCATACATGCCTTGGGCGATTGTTATCAGATGGGGGTCTCCTGTTCCCTAAAATTCCACAATGATGATTGTCTTGAGGAGCCTCATGCATGACTACATTGGTGCTAGTGGCTCTAAAAACTACCCAAATTTTGTTTCCTCAACGATAGTGTTTGACAGAAATTTTACAGGTTCTTGATAGGTTACATGTTATCACACATCACTTAATCCCACATGTACAAGATACCTTTCTCACACTGTTAATACAAAATTGTCATAAATACCCTTTGTCTGTTTGTGTGTGATTGCAGTCCCTCGATGCCTTTGATCACTGTAATCCCTCAGCTCCTTTACCTGCTTCTTTGGCTTCTTCTTACTGTGGATTTGATACCATGTAAGTTTTACATACTTTCAAAGGGATTGAATTCTCTACCTTATGGGAAAGTTATTTCCTTCCACACTCATAAAATATCTTGTGAGTTAACCATAATCTTTTCTTTTTAGGGAAGGATGAACTTCTAGGAGCCTGTTTAGTTAATTAACATATTAGAAATATTTGTAGATATTACTTTTTTCTGTCGACAAATAGTACCAGCACATCTTACCACCTCTTTGATGAATGACAATATAAGTAAAACAGCTAACATACCATAGGGATCTGCTAAACACAAATCCTACTTTATGTGTAAGATTACGCACATAATTAATTCGAACTTCAACAAAATCAAAACAAAAGGGTCTGCAAGTAGTTTTATAGTCCATCTTATTATCCCTATGTTTTTTGACAGTGTATGACATCATGGATTTTGCATAAAATATACCAATTGCAACTGCATTTATTTCATACTCTGTATATGACGTGTTCGCAAACATAGATTACACTGAATTTCAAACATGCATTTCATGGAATGTATTTAAACCTATGTTTCACGAAACTTCTAGGAACCTGACGTTTTGGATCGTACCTGTACCTGAAACTCTGAAACTCGACCATTATGTAATCATTTATGAGAGTTAATATAGACTTGGTTTTCCTTCTAATTGTTGTATATGGGTCTTAATCCCTTTTTTTTGCAAGATAATGTGTTATTCACTCATTTATAAGTTTTTTTTATATATCTAGACATATATGGTGTTTCAGCTGACGTTTCGATTTTTGGGAGGAGACGTTTCTAAACGTACCTGTTTCGGAAACTTTGAAACGTTTTGGTGTTTCGTGCAACTTAGATTTAAACCAAATAGATTCATTCACATAGCTTAAGGAGATTTATTAAATAGCACAATTCTAAAACAAGCACAAGATAATTTTATCAATGTACAAGAAAAGATCACCGAGATAGGTCATTGCTAAATAGAGTGATTTCAACATAAACTGGGAGTACAAATATGACTCCAACAAAATGTGAGATGTGGAAAATAAAGTGTTGAGCTAAGGTATAGCTTGAGAACAAAACTCTGGACGCAGAGTGCATTATGATAGGAAGGATCTACAATGGACATGGATCCAAAATCTGGAGTGCAAATATTGCCAGTGTATTAGAGTCCTCTGGAGCTACCTTCCCTACAATCTAAGGCCAAGTGGAGGAACTCAAGACTGAACCATTTGGAAGAGGACCTAGAGGAAGATTTGGACCATGTACTACATTGTTGCCTTTATGAGGTTGACTGTTGCTGGGGCTTGGGTAATCTCATCTAACAAGGAATGCAAACCAGAAACCACAATTGATTTATGCTAATGCACGAAACAAACCACAAGGAACACTTGCAACTTGAGATTCATCTTGCTTGCATCGAATGGCCTCTGCTCATAGATTCATGATATATATACATAACATTTATTCCAGTGTAAACATGACAGTGAGAGAGCTCAGGGCTTCTGCTAGGATATAATGCAACAAAGGTATAGAACTGTTCTCAGAGAGAATTTAAAAGGAAAGATATGCTGCTCACCAATATTGAAAAACAGTCTCTTTCCACAAATTTAAAAAAATTTGCAGATCTCAATAAAGTCTTAAACAAATTAACTACTGTGCATCAAAATCATTCACAGAACTAAAACAGGGATTAGAAAACAGTGCTAGAAGGGCTGCAATTTAGCTTCGAAATCAACTCCATTTTCTTTGGGTAACATGAGTGGTATTGCATGTTTTTTTTTGGAAGTGTAGCAATTCTCTAATTAGTTCACCAATGCAATCGCATTATCGATCAATTAAATTCTGTCCGAATCACACAAAAAAGAAAGGTTCAGGATCCCTTTCTTTCCATCTACAAAAAGAAAATTCAATACTGTATATGGAACCAGTTTTGCGATATGCTATAATTGTTTTGTCTATAATTCAGTGGGATAGATAAACTGAATATTAAGGGCTTCTTTTTAAGAAAAATAGGAGGAATATTGACTAAGTCCTTTTGTCAAACAGTTCTCATGCGTCCTCCTAAAGTTGCAAATTTGCCAAATTAATTATCTAAATGCCAACCCTGGGTTATGTGATAGCGAAACCATGTTCTTCAATTCCAAATGAGTTTCTCAGCTCATATTCATGCTTCTACAAACAGCATTCAAGAATAAAATTGAAAGAAATCATGCTTGTAATAGGAAATTTGTACATATATATTTTTTCAAACATTTAGTGTGCAAACCTTCCTATCAGAGTTTAAGCTCTAGTACCCTAATTAGTGGCTACAGTAAATGCATCACAAAGTCTATACTATATAGTGCTGCGTTGGACAAAAAAATAAATAAAATAGACTTGCGATTACCTTCACCGCAATTTGTCCTCCAGGACATTTAGTGTCAATACATACCAGCAGAACAGTGATAAAAAAACACAGTCAGCACCCTTTAATTTTCTAGGTTTGGAGGAGTGGTCACTGTCTCTAGTGGCAGCAGATCTCTCAGTATACTGAAGTGAGACAGTAAATTTTGTGGCCGAAAAGAAATGTACCAGTGGCTTACAAGAAATATGTGAATGGGGTGAAGTGTGCAGATGAGGGGAGTCAATCCACCATAAATATGGAGTGCACCAGCTTTAACATCCAAGCAAGTAATCATCCTGCTCTGAGGTCAAAATCAGATTAGAAATTTTCACCATAACATGTTGCCAAAGTGGACATGACAGCAAAGAAATTGTTTAAAATGGTCAGTTCGTGACACAACTGAACAATGTTGCTAGAGTCAAACAATGCATAACTAGGGATGAAAAGATCCCAAAACTTTCATGCATTAGCACTGGGGTGAATCCAACCTCTTGGGCACACTAGCAAGTGCCAACCACAAGTTTTTGTCTGCAAACAAACTCTGGGATCCTGTGCACTTTCCTTCATTTACCATTACAGTGGCTAGGCGAGCTGAATAAATAGTCTAGGTTTAGCCTCCAACAGTCAATTTCTAACAGCTATATTAAAATGGGTTCCAACTTTTTCTTGAAGTTGGGCCCACTAGAAAGTGCACCCCCTAAAGCTGAAAATATTACATTAAAATCATGTTCTGTGGGGCCTAGGAATAGCTACGCCCTTTTAGCTAGTAAAATTTAAATTATCATTTTGGTTGGCCCTGCTTTTACATTGGAGCCACTCCTTGTGGGGTCCATGGGAGTGCACCCCACCTCTTGCCTCTAATGTTAAAGCATATGAGATTTAGATGAAAGTGGTGGGATCCATGAGGTCTGCCCCTTCCTTTTAGACAAAGGTTCCCAAAGATAGATTTGCATATGTCTTTGGCGAGGTCTTCAAAAACTGCACCCATCACCATTAGATGAAATGCATTACAGAACGTATGGAACTTTTGTGGGTCCCAGGATAGCTGCACCCCCTCCATTGATTTAGTGAACTCATCACAATTATGAAGAATTGCCCATTTTGGGCCCAGTGCCAAGTGTGTTGTAAGCAGGCCATCTTGCCTAGTCCTTTGACCTTGAGGTTGGTAGAGGAAATAATGAAAGAATATGGTGGGAATGCAGTCATGCACCTCTAACCCTCTTGGTGATCTTGTAGGTGCTCGGATGAAAAATGGCCTTCATACACCTAACGTTTATCATATAGCATTATTGTCCAGTTGTGTTCATGAACATTGCTACAGTAAGCCTTTGTATCTTGTACAGCACAACTTTCCATGCAAACATTTTAGAGCATCTATATATATCTGCACAACAATAATCAAGGTGTATCTAATGTGAATCAAGGGAATGATATCCTCCTTATTAGCATTACCAATATCAAATCCCACTGGGATTCATAACTTACAGTTAGCCAATCATTAGGCACCAAGTTGCAATATATAAGTCCAGTAGAGTGCAGACATAAGAACATATAGGAATGATGTGTGTTAGACTATCACAAACAATAACGTAATGAAATTACAACATTTCTCAAGATTGATCATTCAAGACATAAATTTACAATGCATGGTTAACAACATTTAATCTAGATCATTATATAACACCATGCATCTGTGTTACATAACTATGTGTCGATGTTATATGTATACAAACAAATTTGGTCAACCTCATGACTGGGGTGGTCGACTTGAACCATGAAAAACATAATATGGACTGAATAAGACAGTTCTAACATGGTGGGAACCACAGTTATTTTTCCATCCTTGCTGGGATTGCATCCATTTAACTCAGATGCATGTGCTTAGGGAAGTAATTATCCCTACATTGGGGTCACACATGTGAAGAAAGAAATTGAAGCATGAATGGTCTCATTCATGCAAACATGGTTCATCTATAAAAGCGATATACATAATGATAACAAACATAGATTTACCATTGTGACGTGATGTCGTGCATTGTAGGTCCACTGTCATTACAACATAAAATAAATCTCATATTCTTATCTGATTTGGTCAATCCCATGGTGCGGGTGGCTGACCTGAGTTAAACACATCATTAACTAGTCACTGCTTTAAAGGTAGTCAAAACACAGGCAATTACATTTACACATGTTAATCCCATATTATTTTACTAGGCGTGAGTTTTTAAGAACCTAGGGGTTTTTGAAGCTGGATTAAATATTTCAGAAGTTTAACATTTATTAGAAACCTGGATTTTTTGAAAATAGCTGTGATTGCTGTTTGCCTTTTATTTTCAAAATTTTGTTGAGAACAATCTAAGCGTACTAACTTTATTGCTTACTAATTTTCTTGTAGTTATTGGGCAATTCAATTTCGTCAACATCACAGATTTTGCAACATCTCTTTTTCATTGTATCAAAACTGCTAGATTCATCAATGATAATGATGGGAGATTCATCAAATGAGAGGAATGTAATGGCCATGGAGAAATTCTGCCAGTTACTTTCAGAGAATATTTGGCCTCTCCTTTTGAAATGCTTGACAGAAGGAAAATGTTTAGTTCAAGAAAAAGCATACCAGGTATGTTCTTCCTTTTGCTTTATTTGAAACTGTAGATATCTATGTTCTTTTATGGTTTCAGATATTGTTTTAATATGAGGCATGTAGACTAAGGTGCCATGGAATGTGGTGATAGTGATAGGGATAGGGACGGGGACACCATTTTTTGAATCAGGGTGGTGGGGGGATGCCAGGTTACTTCACATATAATATTTTGATATATTTGAAAAAATTCAAAATTTGGATATGGTAAACTCTTAAGAGTCATTTATTTCAATCAGAATTGATTTGAACATAAAATAAAATGATACAGCTGGCAACAATGTGGAAATTGGATTGAAGAATATTAAAAGTGAAAATTATAAAATATGAAACTGTAAGTGAACACTGAGAAAGCTGAAAGTCTGAAGACTGAAGCCATAAGTTGAGGAGATTTGCTCTTGCATATGTGCTGTTGGTTACAACTAACAAATCTTTGCCAAAAAAATATCTACTTTTAAAATAATTTCTTGAATAGAATCATGTATGAAACTGCAAATCAGACCTTAAATCAGATCATCTTGCAGGGAGGATTTGGATCAGACCTTAAAAGCGGGAATAGTAGGCATGGGATTAGACTAGACAAACCATGATTTTGGATTGTTTCAAGGGGACTGTCCCTCTAGTTTGAACTTTGGTCAAGGGTGCCTTCCTAAATTTGAGACACATGAGATGTCCCACAGTTTGAGGTGGGGCATGGGACACATCCCGTTGTATGGGGAGACACATCTCCAAGACATGGGAATCGGGATGCATCTTCAAGGTGAGGGGATATGGGAATGTGCCCCGTGGCATCCCTTGTCTAATTTGATATGTATACTACTAGTAACTAACCTAATGTATCATTTGAGGCCCATTGTCTTTAGACATGCATGTGACTATTGATAAGACCATTGGATTTGAAACTTATTGGCTAGTAATCCACCATTTATTAGCCTAAATTTATGCAAAGAGAAGGCATATCAACAACAAAAAATACCACATTCACAATCGCCATTTACGAAGAAACATCCAGAACATGAGATACCTGTGTGTTTCTTGAATGCTGCATTGAAGAGCATTATTTGGATTGTTAATGCTAATTATTTATAGATGCCACGATTACTCATTAGTTACTTGGTGGTTCTTTAGGGATTGACTTTGAATCTTTTGGCACAAAACACAACGTTAACTATCTTCTGTCTTTTTGTTATTGATAGAAGCCTATCTTCCATCTCTATTATTTGAATTTGTGTTTCACTTTATTATCTTCAATTACAAAATAGAATTCATCTATTATTGTTGCATAGGTGTATATTTGGATGTTTTAAATGGATCAATGATCTCATTTCCTAGGTCATATTTGTAGGTTTCCTAATTTGATAACTATTGTATGTTGAGAATCATGTAATCATCAGATTTGGCTTTGACCAACTCCAAATGACATTAATGTGATCTTTTTGTGTATTGCTGGGTTATAATTAAGGCCAAGTAGTCAACTTTGATATGTAGGCTCAATAATTGGCTTGAAGAATACACCTGACTTGTGTGGCCCATAAGCCATAATTAAGGCCAACTAGTCAACTTTGATATGTAGACTCAATAATTCGCTGAAAGAATACACCCAACTTGTGTGGCCCATAACCCATTTCGGGAGGATGCTCACTTGAGATGTGTATAAATCAATGTTTCGAAACTTCGACTCCGACTCCGACTTAGCTGAGGGTTGACTCCGACTCCAACTCCGACTCAGTATCGACTCAGTGGGCTCGATTTCAATGACTCAGTCGTTGTAAAAAATACATTAAATATTTATTTTTTATAAAAAAGACATACTTTTAAAGATTGTCATTCATGTTTCCAAACACATAGCATTAGAATATAGATAGAAGACAACATATGATCAAAGTAGGCTCATGAATATATCCATTATATCGAAATGGCACCAAGTGCACTATCCAATACATACATGATCATGATATAGAGATCAAAACAAAAACACATAGCCAAGGAGGCTAGGAATGGCCGCTCCTTCAAAAGTAAACTGTGACTAGTAATACTGGCTATTGCTAGAGGAGACAAGATTATGTGGATCAATCTCTGGATCAGAGTCAGAGATGGGGCCCCATGGCTCCTCCTCCTCATCATTTCCAACTGCAATTGTAGAAGTGGTAGCACTAGCAGGCTGTGCAGCAACTGCAAGTTGAGATATATGAGATATGCGCTTCTGTCATGGCTACGCAGAGGAAGCGCCTGCAACTGGAGGACTTGCTGGCTTTGAGGCTGAGGTTGGTACAAGTGGATCAGGATCTGCATTCAACTGAACATTATGTTCAAGTGATGCTATCGTCTGTAATTCATAATCCATTCCCTCATCAAAAGCAAACTTTGCTAGATGACTCTCCACTACCCAATCTAATGTTGGATCAATGTCTTCTAACACAATGGGATCTGAATCAGGTCTTTTGTTCAGCGATTGGTTGCGCCTGAGCCAGAGGTTGTATTGGACATATACGAGATCATTTAACCGTTTTTGATCCAAATAGTGTCTCTTCTTTGTGTGAATCCTCTCAAAGACAGACCAATTGCGCTCACACCTAGTAGCATTGCAAGTTTGACTCAAAATATGAATTGCAAATTTCTGCAATTCAAGACAATGGCTACCAAATGCCTCCCGCCATTGTGTTGCAAAAAACATAGGAGTGTAATGAGTTAGCTCAACAAAATTACAAATTATATCTAACTTTCAAATTATAAAAGATTTAACAAAATAAGTATTAAGAATTTGAAAATTGAAATTTTTGTTTACGTGGCTCATTTGCTTCCCTTGCAATCTTTGCTAGGTTCTTTCCAAAGGTACCTGAGGCAGTGCTGAACGTTGTGACCAGTCAGTGTATCTCCAGTTGATCACACTGCAATGGGATCATGCGATCATTGCAGTGAAAAAAATCCATCTCTAACCTCCCCCTTCAAAGCTCCCATTGCCTTAGCTTTATAATGATACTGTGGGTTAAAAAAATACCCAGCTGCATGTATAGGGTGATGGAGTTGTTTGTTCCATCTTTCATCAATGATTGACCAAATGGGCCCATACTTAGCCACTTTATCCTTGCATATCCTCTTTATTTGCTCCTTTGCTTGATCCATAGCCTTATAAATGAAGCCCATAGCCAATCTTTCCCCATCCACCAACCGCAACACCTTAACCAGTGGCTCAACAAGCTTCACAATCTTTGCTGCCTTTCTCCAAAATATTTCTTCATTAACTTTCTTTTTCAATTCTTTGCCTTCCAGTTTGTGAGACCACTAGCTTTGACTCCATTCTTCACTGGAGACTGGAAAAAATCTTTTGCAAGTTTCTACGTTGTGAAAGCATATATTGCAATGTCAAAAAATGAGTAGCAAATCTAGTGATGGCAGGCCTAATAATATCCCTGCCCCCTATGTGTTTCCTCATTAGGCTCAAAATCCATGAATGATTGTAGATAAATTTTGTTATGCTTTTGGCATGATCTACAATGTTTTTGACCCAATCTAATTTGCCAATATCCTCAAGCATGAGGTCTATGCAATGTGCAGCACATGGGGTCTAGAAGATGGTTTTGTGTTTTTCCTCTAACAGTTTACCAGCAAGAACATAGTTAGAGGCATTATCTGTGATGACTTGAACAACATTAGCCACCCCCACCTCCTCAAGAACCTCGTCCAATAGCTGAAACAACAATTGTCCATCTTTTACTTTATCAGATGCATCAACTGATTTTAGAAACATGGTTCCCTGTGGGCAGAAGATAAGAAAGTTTATGATGGTACGGTTTTTTTGATCAGTCCATCCATCTGACATGATAGTACATCCTGTTTTTTCCCATGAGTCCTTGAATTCTTTCAAATACTCATTAATGGAGGAAATTTCTTTTTGCAAATGATACCCCCTTAGCTCATGCATAGTAGGGCCTTTGAAGCCTTTTCCAACAGCATGTATGGCATCAAACATGGGCTAGTGAACGGGAAGTATTGAAGGGGATATCAACGTCATATCACCATCTAGCTATGTTATCACAAGCAGTCTCCCTCAATTCTTTCTTCCAATGGTCATCTAAAGTGGGATGCATATGTCTTCTACGAGCTTGAGAACCATGTGCATCTGATGCAGAGGAGGGAGTGAAATAACTTTTGATATTCATATCACCCTTTTTCATTTTACCCTTTCCTTTTTCTTGAATAGACTCAAAAGAGGGAGGAACAATTTGGAAGGGGTTGGATGCATCAGTACAAGGGATAGAGGAAGAACCGTCAAAATCAAAATGGGGGTTGGTAGCCAACATTTTTTGTATATTCCTTTTCTTCCCAATTTTAGTCTCTAACTCTTTTTGCCTAGCTTATCTTCTTTAAACTTCTCAAAGCTGGCTAACAAATCCTTCCTAATCTCCCCAATTTCAGGTGAGGTACATGGAATAATTTGGCCTCTAATCCCTGCCAACAACCCCTTGCAGCCACTAACTAGCTCGTTGTGCTATTTCTCTGCCACCTAAGCCAGCCATGTGGTCCCTTAGCCATCTGTCATGATCGTATGTTTGAAGGTGGGCTTCCTGAACCTAAAGGCATGCCTTGTCATTTGGTAATTGAGTATTGTAGTTTGCTTATTATGGACACTCTTGGGCATTGATTAATGGGGGGATTTGACAGAAAATGGGCTAGGTCTGAGCTCTTGTCCCCTAAACCCCTTTTGGATATTAACCTAAGATTCTAGTCTTGTGGGATCTCTTTTATTCACTATTTGGTTCTAGGGATGATAGTTCATGGGAAACCCTGATTTTGGTTGTGTGGTCTCACTCCCTTATCCACATTTACTACCCCCTTTCCACTCATTATTACCCCATTCATCATTTCTCCCATTTGGGTCCACATTCCCCCACTGGGTCCACATAGGGTTAGCTGTCCCCTTCCCCTTGGCCACACCTAGGGTCAGGCCTGAAATGATGCCCCAGAGGTTGATGCAGCTAAAAAGAAAAGTAAAAGTACAATTGGCCACATTCAACAGGAAAAGGTACCACAAAATGCAAAAGATGGATGGGACAAACACGTTTAGCATGTGGGTAAAAACCAATACATGAGCTCTACCCCATCATCAGAGCCATCACCCTGGTTCCTACAGGTTCTATGAGCCTCTTTCATCATATAGGAACCTATGATTGTCCCAACCCTTGGTGGGCAATGAACTGCCCTACTTTAAAAGGTGGTATCCACTCCTGTATCTCACACATCATGCTCTTACCCCTTGAGCCCCAAGCAGTTAATTAAAGAAAAATCATAAAAGGAAAAAGGCATACAAAAATGGATGGAAAAATCAAGGTTGAGGCACCTCATGTACCATGATTGCTCCCTCCTATACATTATATATTCAAGTGTGGGCTTCCCTCTTACTAGCTACCCTTGTACCCTTGCATGTGGCCCAGGGTTGCCACTTCTCATTCCCTACTCCATTCACCTCTTTATCACATGCCACCACCTTTCAAAGGATGTATCTTGGACATATTATCCCCTTTAAAGATAGAAACCACCTAATAGATACTTGGTTAACTCCATTTGGAGTTTTGAGACATTAGCACATGCCAAAGCCGATTATGAAAGGGCAGGCCATTATGAAGCTGCCATTTGTGACCCATGGTTTGTAAGCTCTTTTACTTGATTTCCTTGATGACTTGTTGTATTGGAAGGCTAGAGGATATGCATTGGATTTATGCAGGATTGCAAATGGTCTCCATCTTGGGTTTGGTCTCCCTATACGGGGTCCTAGCCCTCCAAAGGACTACATTGGCACATGTAGGGTGTGTGTTGAGAGCCATGGGCCTCCACAACATTAGACAACACTCCATGGATCCACAGAGATGTTCAAAGATTGCTCGAGATTCACTTATTGGACAAGGAAGATGCACCTGGTTCACCTTTGACCAGCGAGCCCCATAGATGTACCATGCACTTGGCAGCTGACCCAGGACTTCTAAGATGATGTTGCGTCCACATCATCATCTGAGCCCTTACTGATGGTCTATATGCATCTTCGACTTACTTGGAGACTGATGAGGTCACTTATGTGGAGAAGATGGGGCCAACCCCTTGTCCATTACTTTTAGAAGTCCAACTCATCATTTTGGCACTTATGGACTTCATTAGACCTCTTAGAGAGCCCAACGACGTGCATTCCTCTTGGGAGGCTTATTATTTTGTTTGTGAGTTAGTTTGGTGGGCTTGTCACGATTAGATGGTTATTTGCACATTATTTTAGTTGATGGGCTAATGTAGGCTCAAATTAGGTAATTCGACCTCATAATGAGTGTATAAATAGGAGAGACATGAATTCATTTGTATCATCACTTTGGATTGGATCATTCTTCTCCACAGAGAATTTCACACTCGTTTTTGGGATGATGAATTGGAGCATGGGTTAATTTTGATGTTTGGATTGGAGTAGTTTATATTAGAGCTTCTTTATTATCAAATTGTTGATGGTTGGATATGTTTTATTACATGTAAGTACACACATTTAATGCTATTCTTGTTTTACTTTTGTTATATGCATTGAGTGGGATTTTTGCATATTAGGGCTAATTGTTGCATTGCATAATTGCAAAATCGTGGAATTATTATTTCTATAAAGCATCTCTCAATGTTTGGGCCTTGTATATGAATGAAATCTCCTAGAGATAATTCCACCGGTGAATGTATCTTGATAAGCCATCTCTTTTTGCCAAGCGAAGTATAAAAGCTTTGAGGTCTCTTCTTCTTGCCCCAAAGGCCAAATGAAGTAGTCCTTAAGGCCTCCTTGACTGAAGTACGAGTTCCTTTCTCATCATTCTTCTAGATTCCATTCTCCCCAAGGGATTAGGCATTGGTCCACCTTTCCCTTTTTCTTCTAGTTCTAGCCAAGTTGGGTCACCTAGGGCTTCACTTTCCTGACAAAGTAGCCAAAGTAAAAGTTCGATCTTCTAGTCTCTATTGTGTTGGTGTGTCCTCAAGGCCCCCTCCAATTTTGAAGCCATTCCAACGTGGAGTTGAGAGATAATTGGAAATTCTTGCTTTCATCCTTTCCCTTTCCATGTCTGTGCTAAGAACATCATTGGTTGCTAGATTCTCTCTCCTTAACCTAGATTGGGTCCACTTGGTCCTGTGTGGTCCCACACCTTTGAAAGGTCAATTCTTCAAGAACCATTTAGTAAGTCAAGTTTAATAAGGATTTTAGGATTGGGAAACTTCTTTACAAGGCATATTCCTCTAACCTAACCCTCAAATCCTCACCTCCTTATCCTAGAAACCTTTGTACATTGATTGAAAAGCAAGTAAGCTCCATTCATAAACCCTTTCTAGGAAAAGGATCATCAGGTTCACTTCACATCCATATTTTGATTCATCCTTCATAAGTGACTTCCATATACCGAGTCTCCTCCCATCGATGAAAGTCTATAAAGAGTAGGGAGTCTTAGCTGAGGTGATAGTGGGCTAAGTCTCCATTGTTGCCCTTGGCCTAATAGTTGCTCCCTTTAGGAATCCCCTTTAGGTCCCCTACTAGTTTGAGTGGTAACTTGCCCAATTTGAAGAGGAACCTAGTATCTATCTCTGCGATGGAAGATAAAGGCTTCAAGGTAGCATTCATTGATGGACAGGTATGTATTTGGCAAAGAAACCCTAAAGATGCATTTACACTTGGATTTAGAGTTGATGGTCTTTATCAAGTTGGAAGAAGTCCTTTGGGACCATGTCTTGCGATACTTCCCTTCAATTTGAATTATGGTATCGAAGAATTGCCCACCTTCGTTACAAAGCCTTACTTGGTCAGAGGTATGCTTGAATTCAACATGAATCATGAAGGAATTTTTCAGGGTTGTGCAACTGGGAAACTTACAAGGGGACCATTCCCTTCAAGTGAAAGTCAAACTTCTTATATTCTTCAATTGGTCCATTTTGACCTATCTGGTATGTTGCCTGTAACATGATTGGGAGGATATTTATATTATGCTATCTTTGTGGATGATATCTCTCGCAAAACATGGATCTATCTCTTGAAGAAGAAGGATGAAGTGTTCAAATGGTTCCATTCTTTCAAAGCCTTGGTGGAGAATCAAAAAGGGAAGAAGATCAAAATATTGAGGACCAACAATGGAATCAAATATAAATCAAATGAATTCAATGATTTTTGCAGAGAGGCTAGAATTAAGAGTGAGACAATCATTGCATACACTCCTGAGCAAAATGGGTCGCTGAAAGGAAGAATCGAACGACCATGGAAGCCACCTGTGCCATGCTCCATGACCTAGGTCTATCGAAGTTCTTAGGGGGAGAAGCTACCAATACTGTCGTATATGTTCAAAGTAAGTGTCCGCATCAAGCATTGGATTTCAAGACACCCAAAGAAGTTTTCATTGGTAAGAAACTTGATGTTTCTAATTTTAGAACATTTGGTTGTCCCATGTATTTTCATGTGCCTAAATTGAAGAGGAACAAGTTGGGAGCATGCGGGAAGAAATGAACATTTGTGGGCTATACTGAAAATTCAAAGGCATATAGAATCTATGTGCTTGGTCAACGATATGTGGAAGTAAGCTGTGATGGTATATTTGATGAAGACATTGCCCTCGGGAAAGCCAAAGATCTCCCCATTCCCGGAAAAGAGAATGATGATGCTACAAAAAAGCAGGATGAACCTTTGCCTGATGAGCCTATGCCCAATGTTGAAGGCCCAATGGATCCCATTGGTCCACTTCCTGGTGATCCCTCTACCTCAACAAAAATACCTTTGTGGCTCAAAGACACTCTTGAAGATGCTGAAAATCATATTGCTCCAAGAGGGACATTTCATGAAAGTATGAAGCCAAACAGGTATGAAGGGTACCTTGTTGCTATGAGTACTATTGTTCAATCTATGCCATGCACGTTCGAAGAAGCTGTGAAAAACACCAAGTATGGAAGGATGCGATGAATGAAGAGTACGAATCAATCATGAAAAATGATGTCTGGGATGTGGGTCTTAGAACCAAGGACAAGTCTGTGGTCACTTCTAAATGGATTTACAAAAAAACATGGAGCTGATGGGAGTGCTAAAAAATATAAGGCCAAGTTCGTTGCTCGAGGCTTCTCTCAAAAGGAAGGAGTGGACTATGATGAGATATTTGCATCAGTTGCCTGATAGACCACTATCCGTTTGATTATTGCTCTTGCTGCCTCTCAAGGATGGAGCCTACACTAAATGGATGTTAAAACTGCTTTTTTGCATGGCTCGCTTAAGGGGGAAGTCTACTTGGAATAACCTTTGTGGTTCAAAGTACAAGATTGTAGGACACACGTGTGCAAGTTGAAGAAAGCCCTTTATGGGTTAAAGCAAGTCCTCAAGGTTTGGTATGAGAGGATTGCTAGCTATCTTATGAGACTGGGATTTATAAGGAGTGAAGCTAATCCTATCCTATATTTCAAGGTTGAAAATCACATGCCTCTCATTCTGGTCATTTATGTAGATGATCTCTTTTTGACAGGTGTAGACCCTCTCATTTATCAATACAAGAGGGAGTTGGCTTTTGAATTCGAGATGAACGACCTAGGTTTAATGCACTACTTCCTGGGCCTGGAGGTCTGGTAAAAGCCAAGTAAGATTTTCCTTTCTCAAGGAAAATACATTGTGAAGCTGCTCGAGAGATATGGGATGGTGGATTGCAAGTCTGTGTCTACTTCGATGGAACTCAACTTCAAGAAGCTATGTGTAAAACAGTGCGAAACACGCATATGGATTTCCAAATGAATTGAATGAATTGATTGAGCAACAATATTCAATAATAATACAGAGATATTTACAAAGATAGAAACATCAAGTTTCTATGTAAGATTCAGTTTCATCTAAGAAACTGCTAAAGAAATGAAAATAGCAACAGCTAGAAGAATGAGCATTAAACTAAATTAGAATTATTCTAATACCCTCCCTTAATGCTCAATCTATTTACAACACCAATAGACCCCCTGAATTGTTCAAACTTAGCAGGACCAAGTGGCTTGGTG
>APFE031567812.1:67799-134077 GCA_000404065.3 Pinus taeda | reverse complement strand
AGAGCTGCCAGTAATGATAAGGTCATCTACATAGACAACCACAAACAAGATATCATCACCAATATGCTTGATATACAGATTTGCATTAGATGGGCTTCGCTGAAAACCATGATCTGTCAGTACTGATCAATTTTCATGTACCAAGCCCGAGGAGCTTGTTTCAATCCATAGAGAGCTTTAGCTAATCTACACACTTTCTGTTCTTGATCGGCAATCTTAAATCCTTGAGGTTGTGTCATGTAGACTTCTTCCTGTAAGTCACCATTTAGGAAAGCACTTTTTACATCCATCTGATGAACTTTTCATTTAAACTGAGCTGCTAGGGCAAGGACAAGACGTATGGTACTCATTTTGGCTGTAGGGGCAAACGTCTCCTCATAGTCAATGCCTTCCTTCTGTGAGAATCCTCGAGCCACAAGACGAGCTTTATACTTGTCTAGAGTTCGATTGGCTTTGTATTTTACTTTATATATCTATTTGCAGCTAATGGGCTTTTTTTCTTCAGGAAGATCAGAAAGGTCCATGTGTGATTTTTCTGAAGACTTTGGAATTCAGCTTCCATGGCCTGTTCCCATTCAGGTGTACCTTTAGCCTCTGAGTAAGTTTGAGGCTCAAAGGTACTGTGTATGTTAGCCATAAGCGCAAAATTTACTGTAGACTGTTGTTTGCTCTTATTTCTAGAGGTTCGTCCTTCAAGAAGTTCATCATCCCGAGATCACCAATGGTTTTAGCCCACCATTTTGGTCGAGAGTAGATGAACTAACATTAGGAGGAGAAGAAGAGGGGTCAAGAGCAATAGGAGCAGCAAGAGAAGAGTTATTTTCCGGAGGAAGCTTGGGCAGTGTATTATCAAACATTGATACTGCATCATCCCTCCCATCAGGTGGACCTACCGGAAGAAGAACACTGTGAGGTTGATCTGTAGAATACTGCTCAAAAGAAGAAGACTGAAAGAATCCTCTGTCTTCATCAAATACCACATCCCGACTGAAGCTAAGACGACCAGTGGCAATATCTATTAGTCTATAGGCCTTGTGGTGATCACTGTACCCTGTCATCATGAGTTTCTAGCTTTTGGAATCCAACTTAGAGCGTTTAGCAGCTGGAATCCAAACATATGCAATTGAGCCGAATACTTTGAGGTGACTGATCTTAGGCTTACGACCAGACCACACCTCTTTGGGAGTTTTCCCTTTAACAGCCTGAGTTGGTGTTCTGTTAAGAAGATAGACCGCAGTAAAGACTGCTTCAGCCCAGAATTTGTTGGCAACATTCTTGTGCTGTAACATGGAGCAAGCCATTTCAACAACCGTGCGGTTGCGACGTTCAACAACACTGTTTTGCTGAGGGGTGTAGGGGGTAGTGAACTGGCGTTTTATGCCATGAGTATCACAGAAGGTGGAAAAAGCAGAAGAACAAAATTCCCCCCCATTATCTGTCCTAAGAGTCATGATATCACAACTAGACTCTTTTTCAACTAAGGTTTTAAACTTCTGAAATATACTAAATGCATCAGATTTATTTTTTAGAAAATAAACCCACATCTTTCTACCGAAATCATCTACAATAAGCAAAAAATATTTGCAAGCAGTGATAGATGTTTTTATGGGACCACAAATATCAACATGAATTAGCTGGAGTACCTTAGATGCGCGCTAGGATTCTCCATTTGTGAATGAAGACCGATGTTGTTTTCCAGCTTGACACGCGCCGCATACGCCCAACTGCTGAGTCTGAAATTTGAATATCAGGTAATCCTGACACAAGTCCTTCCTGAGAGAGCTGAGAGACATACTGCATGTTTAGGTGCCCATATCGCTGATGCCATAGAGTGCTGATGGGAGAAGCACGAGCTGCTAGAGCCTCTTCTGGAAAATCACCAGTGTCAAGAAGTCTGTATAGACCATGATCTTCTAGGCCAACAACAACTGTAAGATTAGTCTCCCTGTCGATAATAGAGCATTTGTGCACACTGAATACTACATCAAGCTGAGGAGAGTTCCTCATAATCTGACTGACGGATAGCAGATTAATTTCCATCCCAGGAACATAGTATACATTCGAGAAGATAAGTGTGCGTCCACCAGATTGGATTTGGACTGTACCTCTGCCATCTACTGTGTATTTTTCACCTCCTCCAAATACCGCTGAATCACTGAAAGGTGAGAAGTCAATAAACCAGTCACGCCTATGAGAGAAATGACGTGATGCACCATAGTCAATGTACCAGGCAGATGATGGAATATGATCGGAAGACTTTTTAGCCATAAAAGCGTAAAAGGCAGAGTTTGTCTGCTCGGAATGTTCTGCAACATTTGCTGTCTGATGAAGCCCTCCCTGTTTCTTATGTTCAGAAGCAATTCTCTGTCGGCAATCTTTCTTCATGTGGCCAAATTTGTGATAGTAGTTACACTGCACATTTTTCTTCCTAGCAGGATCAAAAGACTGAGAAGAACCTTTCTGCTGAAAGGACTGAGATGACTGATATTTGGCAGCAAAGGCATTTTCTGAAGAGGCTGATGTTGCACCACTACCAAATTGTTGTTTCCATCGATCCTGCTGCATAAGTTTGGTGCATATGGAAACTTTAGATCAACATTAGTGGCAATAATGTTTAGAGTTTCTATGAAGTGCTCATAAGATTGTGGTAGACTTTTCAGAGTGATGACTACCAGATCTTCTTCCTCCATGGTGCGACCAATGGCTTCGAGCTGATCTCGAATGTCTTTAATCTTGGTAAGATGTTCTTGTAAAGACATATGTTCGTCCATCATGATGGAGAACAACTGATTTTTGAGAAAGAAGGCTTTGCTTTTGTCGGATGTCTCGTGAAGGTCCTTCAACTGTTGCCAGATCTCAGCAGCTGTCTTGCTAGAAGGAATCTGTGGTAACTGATCATCAGTGACAGAGAGCTTGAGAAGCATAACTGCCTCTCGATTTCGATCATCAAGCTTGTCTTGATCGGTGCCAGCTGTACCAGGACGGAGCTCCTTTTTAAGAACGAGCTGGTCAAGACGCTTATATTCAAAAATGGTTAACATTCTCTGTTTCCAGATGTTGTGGTTTGTGCCATTGAAGCGTTGACTACCTTCCAGCATTAGATTGGTTAGTGAAGCCATCTGTCTGTTTCTCAAGATAGTGAGATCTGACTGATCTGAATGGAATCTTATAGATGCTGGTATAAAATAACCCGAACTTGCTCTTTGAGGAAGAAATACCGAATGCTGCTGTTACCACACAAAACTTGAGAAGCACAATTTTGTTTAGAATAATCACTGAACAATTTGTGCTACCACTTCTTGGTATTCACGATGAATATAAGCAAGTAATAATACTGTCAAAAATATATCAAAAAAAATATATCCAAATATCAGTGTCGGACTCCGTTGTATAGAGTCACAATGATCGGCTGACCACACCAGTTTCTGACCACGCAAAAAAGAATGCGTATTACTGTAAGAAAAGACCCGTATTACTGTAGTAAATACCAGTTCTAACCACGCAAAAGGGAAATGCGTATTACTGTGAGAAACGACCAGTTTTCGGACCACGCAATAAGAAATGCGTATTACTGTGATAATTGACCGGTTCTGACCACGCAAGAAAAAATATGCGTATGACTGTAATAAACCCCTGTTTTCGGATCACGCCCAATATCGTGGATATCTGAATTTTACAGCAACTGGGCGATAGATTTAGCGGATACTTACAGTTTGTCGAGGGATATACCCGACCCACCTGGCTATGACCGTGCGACGTTTGCTGTAAACCCTGAAATCGGTGAAACTCTTGTTCTCGTTCTCCTTTGGGAGCGGAGAAGAGTCCACAGTCGGCAAAACCGTCTGCGGGGTGCTAAAGTTATGATCGGAACTGCTGTTTTCTGTCAGGTGGCATGCCGGAGTGGCTGTGCTCTAGACGTCGTTCGACTGGTTCTCGGGGTCCGCAGATAGTTAGAGGGTGAACTGGGCGGCGTTTGAAGTGAAATCTGCGAAAAAATTCGTCGAGGGATATACCCGACCCACCTGGCTACGACCGCTCGGCTCTTTGACGTGAAATCCGCGAAGACTGCTAACACCAGCTCGTTCAAAACCAGTGGTCTTATAACACGTGGAGAATATGAACAATTTCGGGCCACGCAAAAAAATTACGTATCACTGTATATATCAACATCAAACCCAGTTTCGGACCACGCCAAAATACAGGCCACGTTAATTCATGCACGTGACTGTAAAAAAAAAAAAATTGTCGATAGATACTTGGCCTGTAACGAGATTTCACAATGGTGTTTTGACGGTCCTGAGAAAAAAATTACGCCAAAATACGGAGGGTTCTGCTGCTTTGATGGTCGGCCAGCGGGAGAACTCCACAACAAAACGAAAGTGATGCTACACAGATTGCAGCCACGAGAACATTTTTTTTGACCAGCTGAAGAATTCTTTCGAAGGATCCACTTCTGTATCGAGATAGACGACTGTAAGCTTTTATCACAATGAGCAGAGCCGAAGCTAAGACTCAGTGAAGGCTATCTGGCTTACAGAGGGTTCGACCTTAGAAGGGAATGATAGAAAGAATTCAAGAGATTTAAAATGCAGAGAGAATAAACTTCTCAATAAATCTCTTTTTCTCTGGCTCTGATACCATAAAACAGTGCGAAACACGCATATGGATTTCCAAATGAATTGAATGAATTGATTGAGCAACAATACTCAATAATAATACAGAGATATTTACAAAGATAGAAACATCAAGTTTCTATGTAAGATTCAGTTTTATCTAAGGAATTGCTAAAGAAATGAAAATAGCAACAGCTAGAAGAATGAGCATTAAACTAAATTAGAATTATTCTAATAATGTGGAAATGCGGTTGGGCCTAAATTGGCAAACCCTTCCGAATATAGACAACTTGTAAGGTCCTTGATGTTCTTGGTAAACTCTTGTCATGACATATGATTCGCTGTGAATAAGTTGAATCGATTTATGGTTGAGCATTATCACATTCATTGGATTGTTGCTAAGAATCTCTTGAGATATCTCCGGGGCAGAATAAATTTTGGACTGAGATACACTGCCGAGAGTTTGAGGTTGCATGGATATACAAATGCTGACTAGGCTGGTAGTTTTGTGGATCGTAAGAGCATGTCTGGATGTTGCTTCGTATTAGGGTCTGCTTCAGTTTCTTGGATGAGCAGGAAGCAAAAATTGGTTTCTCTAAGCACTGCCGAGGCTGAATACATTGCGGCTAGTATGGCCTAATGTGAAGTTGTTTGGTTGAGGAAGCTCTTCAGTGAGCTATTTTAGCATGTGTTAAATACCACTGTGATCTTTTTTGACAACTAGAGTGGGATTTGCCTTTCAGAGAATCCTGTGTTCCACGACCACTCCAATCACATTGATATTAGGTACCACTTTATGCGGATATGGTATATTCGAGAGCAATAAGGCTCCAACACATCAGTGAGAAGGTCACAAATATCCTCACAAAACCCTTGGGGAAGGTCAAATTCTTAACCATGCGAGGGAGACTTGGAGTTGTGGACAGACCCTCTCATGAGGGTCCTGCTTGAGTTGGACACTGAGTTCTCATGTAAAATTTGTTCAGGTCGGCCATGTTAGGACTCCAGGAAACTCTCCTAGGTTGTAGCTCGGAGATGCTTGGTAACATATAATTTTCAATATGGTTCTAGGAACTTATTGGGATGGGTGATGGTTTGGTTCAAGCCAGATAACCACTTCCACTCTGTTTTCACTCCAGACATGCATGAACACCCTCAGACTACAAGGCTTTAGACCACCACTGCTCAACAGTTTGTAGATTAAGTAGATGAATGGAGAATACTAACCATGTTATGCTCTTAACCTGCAAGACGATACCAAAATACCAAATATGCGAAGAAATATACCCAGAACATAGAACAATGAGAAATAACAGCAAGTATTTTATTATTCAGAAAGCAATGTTCACTTGCCTCTTAGAGGGGGCAACCTCCAATAGAGCAGAGATCGATTACAAAAAATAAGACACAATGCTCCTCGAGGGGAGTCTCTATCCTTTATATAGGATTCATACATGCAATACCATGGTTCTTATTAATACCATCTATCTAATACCCATGGCCCATTTGCAACTAACTATGGTCCCTTCATTAAATGCGGGTTAACCACTTACAATTATTAATATGGGCTTTATTGACTCTTTACTTAACTATAACTATGACTTGATCCTATTACATAAATAAGGGGGTTAGGGTGGGACCCTAACATGCCCTCCCCCATAAGAATAGCCTTGTCCTCAAGGTTGAAGTTGCGTAAACTGCTGAAGAATAGTGGCTGGTTCCCAGGTTGCATCTTCCGGAGAGGTGTCTTTCCACTTGACGAGGACTTCCTTGATCATGCGGCCCCGCAGGTGCCTTTTTCGTGTATCGAGAACCTGTTCAGGTTGGAGCCAGATTGATCCTTCTTCATCTAGTTCAGGTAGATTGGTTTGAATTCTGCAATTGCTCCCAATCACTTTCTTGAGGCACGAGACATGGAAAACTGGATGGATTTTTGCAGTGGGTGGCAAAGCTAGCTTGTAGGCAACTTCTCCAATGCGCTGAAGTACTTGATACGGTCCGTAGAATTTTGGAGATAGTTTTTGACAACCCTTGTCTTTGAGTGATGTTTGTTTATATGGTTGCAGCCTCAAAAATACCTGATCCCCTTCTTGAAATTGGCGTTCTGAGTGATGTTGATCTACTTGTTGCTTCATGCGGTTTTGAGCTTGATGAAGATTCTCTCTAAGGTGAGCCAGCATGGTTGTGCGATTCTGTAGGAGTTGATCCACTGGTTGTACCTTCGAGCATCCCTTGATATAAGTAGGGGAAGGAGGGAGTTGACCATAAATCGCTTCATATGGAGTCATTTTGGTGGTGGCATGATAGTTGGTGTTATACCACCTTTCAGCTAGAGGTAACCACTGTACTATAGATGTTGGTTTTCTGAAGTGAAACACCTAAGGTATGTTTCCAGACATTTGTTGACTTCTTCAGTTTGACCATCAGTTTGTGGATGATAGGAAGTACTGAGTTGTAGTTGGGTACCTTGTAGCTGGAAGAGTTCTTGCCAAAAGTTACTGGTGAAGACCGGGTCACGATCATACACAATGGAAGTGGGCATGCCATGCAATTTGAAGATCTGATCCATGAAAGATTGAGCAACCACAGTCGGTGTAAAAGGGTGGGGTAGGGCACAAAAATGAAGGTAGGGCACAAAAATGAACATACTTAGAAAGTCTGTCCACAACCACCATGATGACTGACTTGTTTCTGACTTTGGAATACCCGTAATGAAATCCATAGAAACCTCCGTCTAGATTGAGGTCGGGATGGGCAATCGCTGTAATGTGCTTGGGGATTTGACTGTTTCTCCTTTGTGGCGCTGATAGACGTTGCATTCAGCTACAAAAGTAAGAATGTCCTTTTTCATGCCTGTCCAAAAAAAAGATCTTCGAGTGCGAGCATAAATCTTTTGAAAGCCTGAATGTCCTGCAATGGGAGATGAGTGCAACTCCACCAAAATGCGGCTTTTGAGGGTGGATGTTGGTGATATTATGACTCTGTTCTTGTAGCGAAGAATCTCATCCTGCCACGAGTAGCCCGCTGTGGAATTTGGATGCGCTTGCAATTGATTAATGAGTTGGGAGAGCCAGGGATGTGAAAAACATTCCTTGCGGGCCTCTTCAATCCATTCTGGAATGGGAAGGGAAATTGCGAGCAGGGTGCTTTCCTCCTCAAATTGGCGGGATAACGCATCTGCTACAATATTTTTGCGCCCTTTCTTGTAAATTATCTCATAATCATATCTCAACATTTTGGCGAGCCATTTATTTTGTTGTGGTGAGGATAGGCGTTGCTCCAAAAAATATTTAAGGCTTTGATGGTCGGTGCGGATTTGGAAACGTCGCCCCAATAAGTATGGTCGCCAGGTATCTACTGCATGTAAGATGGCCATCATCTCCTTCTCATAGGTAGATTGTCCTAGATTCTTTCCACTTAGTTGTTGGCTCGTGAAGGCCAAGGGTCGACCTTCCTGCATTAAGACTGCCCCAATACCTATACCCGAAGCATCACATTCAATCACAAGAGATTTGGTGAAGTCGGGTAGTGCTAAGAGTGGAGTGGAACACATGGCATGTTTGAGAGCTGTAAAGGCCTGTTGTGCTTCACCATTCTAGAGGAATGATTTTTTCTTGAGGAGTTGAGTAAGGGGCCTAGCAATGCGACCATAATTGTGGACAAATTTGCGATAGTTGCCTGTGAGACCCAAAAATCCTCTCAGGCTCTTCAATGTCTTAGGTTGAGGCCAATCTTGCATGGCTTGGATCTTTTTGGGGTCCACCTTGACACCTTCACGCCCCACAATGTGGCCCAAATACTCAACTTCTTCCATGCCAAAAGAACACTTGGACATCTTGACAAATAATTTATGCTTGCGGAGCAGTTGCAAGAGAAAATCTACATGCTGAAGATGTGCGGCCCAGGTGTGACTGTAGATGAGGATGTCATCAAAGAAAACAAGGACAAATTTTTTGAGATATGGTTTGAACATGTGGTTCATAAGGCTCTGAAAAGTGGACGGGGCATTACAAAGACCGAATGGCATGACCAGGAACTCATAATGGCCTTCATGAGTTCGGAAAGCAGTCTTTGGGATGTCTACTTCTTTCATGCGGATTTGGTGGTAGCTGGAGCGAAGGTCAAGCTTAATAAAGAATTGAGCCCCATTTAGTTCATCCAACAAATCATCAGCAATCGGAATGGGAAATTTATCTTTGACTGTCAACTTATTAAGGGCCCTGAAATCTGGACACATATGCCATTACCCATCTTTCTTGAGCACCATGACCACCGGCGATGAATAAGGACTAATGCTGGGATGAATGATGCCTGCTTCCAAGAGTTCCTTGATTATTTTTTCTATTTCATTCTTTTGGGCAAACAGGTATCTCTATGGGCGCACATTTGGTGGTTGGGCACTTGGGACCAAAGTAATGCTATGATCATGTTCCCCTCTTGAGGGTGGAAGCTCATGAGACTTGTCAAACACTGGCAGATGGTTGTTTAAGATCTGTGTATCTCAAGATGAATATGAACAAGCTTGGGTTCGCAAGCCTGGATGGCATTAAATTGAGCTATGACTCCATGGTGGCCCTTTTTTAACAATTTTTCCATCCGATGTGAGCTGATGATAGAGGGAGCTCCTGCTTGGAATCCACGGAGGGTATGTGTGTGGTTGTTCTGCTTAAAGCTCATATATAACTCCTGGAAATCCATTGTGATTGGGCCAAGTGTGCGAAGCCATTCAGCACCGAGGACAATGTTGCACCCTCCCATGTCTATGGCAAACATGTGGGTCTTTAATTGCTAATCCCCCTTTTGAAGTTTGACATTTTCATAGCGGCCTTCACATTTCATTGTTCCCCCATCAACGATTTGGACCTGGAAGTTAGAAACTGCTCGGACAAAACAATGCACTGCTTAAGCGACTCTTTGATGGATAAAATTATGTGTACTTCCACTATCAATCAAGACTACTATTGGTCGATGCTTAATAAAACCTTTGATTTTTAGAGTTTGAGGCGAAGAAATCCTTGCCAAAGCATGCAGCGAGATAACTGGTTCTTCAGGTACATTGTCCTGCTGGGTGTCCTCTTCTTCTTCCTCTGGTTGCTCAAGTGGTGGGGCTTCCTCCGATGCACTGTGATTAGTAGCATCAATTTGAAAAAATTTGGGCTCCTTGCTTTTATGTCCGGGGGAGTATTTCTCATCACAGTAGTCACATAATCCTTGCTTTCTTCTTTCTGCCATTTCTGCTGGTGACACCTTTTGAACCTTGAGTGTCTGGGTAGTGCTTTGAGCCTATGGGGGGTGACCCTTGGCGATGAAATTTGGGCGATTGGACTGGGTTGCCAATGCACGTTCGACTTCACGAGCTATCCGACAAGCTTGCAGCCATGAGCTAGGGTGGTTCATCAGACGTGGGCTTGTATGGATTCTTTGAGACCACTGACAAAACATTCTGTGTAGAACTCATCTTGTAGACCTCCAGTGCAGAAAGCTAAGGCTTCAAGAGCTGCAATATATTCATTCACTGATCCTGTCTGTCTGAGCTTAGTGAGACGGCCCAAAAAGTTAGAGTCATGGTCAAAGCGATCCATAAGAGCTTTTTTGAATGTATCCCACGTCAAGGGCCTTCCATAGCAACGTTGATGCCATTGCCACCATTGCCATCTTTCATTGTCCAAGTACATGATACCCACACTAAGCTAAGTTGCATTATCCAGGATGTAATTGAGTGTGAAATATTGCTCACTTTGTGCTATCCATGTGGCCGGGTTAGAGCCATCAAATTTATACATGTCCAACTTGGGAGGTCACGGATGGGATGGTTGGGGGGTGCCAAAGAGGTGAAAAGACTGGCTAGACTCGCCCTCACTGTTTTCATTGCCAATATATGCCTCCTTGCGTGCCTCCACCTTTCCCTTAGAGAGTGTTGTAGTTATTTCCTTCAGCTGCGCTTGGATGTCTTTCAAGGACGATTCAAGGATGTCCATCCTCTCATTCGCCATAGCTTGAGCTCTAGTTTTTACCATGCACCGAGTCGATTTACTTGAAATTTGGGACCGCCCGAATTTTTTGGCACTAACAATTGAATGGTATCACCTTGCTCAGCTCGTCGTCCTGATTCTTATGGGCTAAGTCACCAGTAAGCACCCTGGGGGTGTCTTAGACTTTTTTTTATAACTCCTAACGGAGTTTTACTCCTTGCTTAGGAATACTGCAGTAGCCGAATCCCGGAAATGTCAATGCTGCCAAAAGTCTTGCGAAAATTGCGCCCAAGTATAGGAACCCACACAACTACTCAGATCTGGATGGCGGATCTGATGGATTTGAGAGATCTGAATGGCTGATTTGATAGATCTGAATGGCATAACTGATTGCTGCTGTGGATCTGATGGATCTAATAGATCTGAATGGCTGTTCTGATAAATCTGAACGATGGAACTGATTGCTGCTGCTGCTGCAAAACCCCACTTGCGAGATCTGATCTGGCAGAGATTATGCGTGATCCCGACATAGAGAAGGGAACTATGGTCTCCAGGAGTATCAGGTGCTACAGATCGCAATATACATAAGGGTTTGACAGTAGTACTCAACCCAATTCTTTAGGGCACTAACCAAGGAGGATCAACCGTATTCTTAGCCGTACAACCCGACTACCCTATCGTACGGGTGAGTAATCTCTTTGAGTGTTGTTCTCGGTGTACTGTAGCAGTAAGACGGCCGACGGTTTATCTATGGCGAGGTTTCAAGGGAGCTAGGGGGGCTTCTGATATACCCAGAGGGTACTTGGAAGACAATTCGTGCGCGGTTCTGTCTAATGCACTACTACTCGAAGGGGTACCCACAGGGGTTACAAGGGAGTCCAACAAGCGTGACCACCATTTCTATTTCTTGCGTGCATGCCTCCCCAAATCCACAGGTTTATGCGCTCAACGACAGATCCCGTGGTTTAAAGACGTCGGAACACGTCTCTAGCCAAATTTTTTTTTGCTAAAAAATGGAGATGCCACCGGCCCTAGAAAGCGCTTTGATACCATTTGTTATGCTCTTAACTTGCAAGACAATACCAGAATACCAAACATGCGAAGAAATATACCCAGAACATAGAACAGTGAGAAATAACAGCAAGTATTTTATTATTTAGAAAGCAATGTTCACTTGCCTCTTCGAGGGGGCAACCTCCAATAGAGCAGAGCTCGATTACAAAAATAAGACACGATGCTCCTTGAGGGGAGTCTCTATCCTTTATATAGGATTCATACATCCAATACCATGGGGCAATACCATGGTTCTTATTAATACCATCTATCTAATACCATGGCCCATTTGCAACTAACTGTGGTCCTTCATTAAATGCGGGTTAAACACTTACAATTATTAATATGGGCTTTATTAACTCTTTACTTAACTATAACTATGACTTGATCCTATTACATAAATAAGGGTGTTAGGGTGGGACCCTAACAAACCACACCAGCAGATGCATACACAAATGTATGATGGCCAACTGCAACTAGTGAATAAACTTGCAAATCTAATCTATCAACGCAGAGATAAGATGACAATTATCTGGCGTTAGATACAGAAGAAACTTGGGGGACCTACTCTACAACACATCCAATTTACTAAGACAGAGATAAGATGACAGCTATCTAGCATTAGGCATAGAATATATCATGAATAAAACATTCCAGGTACAAGTTTAGAGTAGAAAGGAAATGGACATTGAGCATGTAACAACAAAAGAAGCTTGTATTGGTGAAAATGAAGATGAGATGCTTCAAGTTACAGAGTGTCTATAGTCTCCAGAAGTTGAATCAAAACATAATTGCCAACCCTGATTTCATCTTGCCGTCGACTATTTATAATCTATCATTACAATGTTCCTTAGCCATTCAGGGATGCACGGGTCTTAATTGACCACCAACTACCATTAATTGTCTGATAGCGTCTTTGAACGCAGTTGCTTGCTCCTCTACGAAAACCTGATCAGTTCTGGTATTGTGCTATCCTCCAGGTGGTCGAATTAATCATGGTAGTGGAGTTCCATGACTGTTTAATTCGGTTGCTGAGTCATGCTATGTCCTTTTCTCCTTCGGCCATGCTCTTCTTTAATTCGGTTTCATGTTCAGACTGTCGCCAGATTGACAGAGAAGGCCATTTTCTTCTTCATGCAACAGACAGGACGTGGGGTATGGGGTGCATGGGTGGATGAATGGTTGGGAATGATTGTGAATGGTGGCGGTCGGATTAAGGGAGATGTGTGGTGGGGATCGTTTTTTTGGAGGCTAGCGGTCGTGGCGGGAGCGAAATATGTCCGGACCGTTGGATCTCCAGGCAGGCTGATCGGATGGTTATCGGGTGGCGGACATGCGCAGACGGTAACGTGTCGAGCGGTTTGATTTAAGTGGTAATGGTTTTTATCGCGCGGGCATCGGGCGGTAAGCGGTAAGTGTCAGAACTCGCCCGATGCCACTCACGGGATGAAACATAGCAACGGGGAAAAAAGAAACTGCCCTCATTGGGCGGGTACTTATCGTGCTTGTTGTCTACGCGATATTGGGGATGACCATCAGATCTGGCAGGGGTGATCTAATGGTCGAGAGTTGTCGAGCATGTTATGTTTATCGGATGGAATGTGGACCGTTGGATTGGCGGGGAAGGATCAATGGCGGAGAGCAGTGAAAGTACGAGGCGCCCTCGGGAACTGTGCTAAGGGCACGTATGGCATATGGGTGAGGTTTTATGAGGGTTTTGGCTATTGCGCTTGGGGTTAAGGCCAAAGAGGAATTTGTTGGGGTGCGAAGGTTAAGTTAGGGAAGAGAAAGGGTAAAGTGTGAGTGGGGTAGGGGAAGAAGAGGAATAATAGCCCATGTGGGACCCTTTTAAGGACAACGAAGCAGACCGAACTTTTCCTTCTACCTTCAAAAAGTCAGCACTGCATCTCTGGGCTAACAGGCCACATCAACATGTAGGCTCAAGAAGCCCAATGGACGTGTCTCTTACCCATAACGAATTGTATAAATACAAGTGACCTCACACCTCATTTGGCATCATCATCACTCAAACATTCTTGTCTCTCCTCTCATTGGTTTTACAACTATTGGGCAACGCCTCTCTCTCACACATGTAGCAAGAAGGACGAGTTTTCTGGGCTGAGTTGTAGGATCGAAAATTACAAGCAGCATACCAAGTTTGACCAATGTTGACCAAGGGTTTTTGACCAACTTTGACTGTGATTTTTGGAGGATATTTTCTCTCTTTAGGCTGCATTTTTGGGTGCAAAAATCGAGGGAATTTGGGTAGTTTGAACAACGCTATCGTTAGGGTTGATTGCAGTTTGACTGCAGAAAATTACAACAGTTTTTCTCTCTCCTTTGATCGAGTTTGACCGAGTTGTTTTGGGCTGACTTTGACCTCTTGATCAGGTAGAGTTTGATTGGGGAAGACTGAGCTATTTTGAGGATGATTTATTGCTGATTTGACCAACGTTGATTTTTTGGTTAGGGATGAAGTTTGAATGCAGTTGACTGCAGAAATTGACAGGATTGTTTTTGACTTTAAATTGGGCAAGTCAATTTGACTTTTGTACTATCTCTCTCTATTGAAATTTTGATATAATAATAAGAATAATTAATCAAAGGGTTTTCCCCACATTGGGCTTTTTCCCTGGCATCCGCCAAATCCGATGTCCTCTTATCTTGGCTTGACTTTTGCATTTTGTTTTATATTCTATCTGCTTTTACTGTCAATGTGATTATTGTTATTGGGCTGTTAAGGAACATTGAAGTAAATTGTTCTAAGCATAGAACATACCATTGTTAACTAAAATTAACAAGACCCAAGTGCTGGAAAGTGGCTTAAGCAGGTAACTCGCATGGCCCTGAATTTTGCTGCTGTTGTTAAAGGAAAACTGGTGTTTCTGCGCTCAAAATTGCTCTAAAATTTTTGCAAAATTAACCTGGAGCGTCTCACACCAAACCCACAAAAGCCCAAAAAAATCTTGGGCTAATTCCAGCTGACCCAGAGAGGCCCAAAAAGTGTGAATTTCCTAGTTTGTCGAGTTTTGCGCAAGAGCGACACTGTTGAAGATGTCACAAATCTTCCGCCAAAACACCTATGAAATCATTGCAAAATCACTCTTGGAAATAACTCACTTCTCCAAGTCCAAACTCCTGCAATCTCTACAGTTATAAACCCTTGCACAACCTTTGCTTAATAACCCTTATGCAAGCCCAAAAATAGAAGAATCCAGCCAAGTAAAATCTCTCTGCTTCAACCATGCAAAAAAGTGTCAATCTTTGCCTTCTACCCAAGGAAAAACACTTGCAATTTCCTGAAATCTCTAATCAAAGGAAGCTGCTCCAATGAACCACTGGAAACTGTCTTCTGTGCTCGAGGGAACACGCAAAACTGGATGAAATCTTTGCAAACACTCAAGTGAAGCCTTGAATTAGACTTCACTTTCCCTTAGTAGGGAGGCACTCATAGTCCTTCGAAATAGGGGTGGAATTTCCACTTGGAATTCTCGTGCTAAGAAGCACTTCTCTTCTTTTGCTCAACAACTCCAAGAGAGTTTGATTTCTGTAGAGTGATAGACAAAAGGATCCCAAAATGATGCTTCCTTGTGATATTTATAGATGCTGGTCCCTTCTCTCTTGGTGGACCCCTAATTCCACTAATTCGAAGCACCTTCTCTCTTTCTTCTCTCCTCTAGTGTAAATTCTGAAAGGTGTCGAATATCTTGTCCGACCTCATCCATCACCCAGTATCTATCATCCCCAAAAGTACCATCCAAGCTCTCACATGCCTGTTGATTCTTGGAGTACTCCATGAATGAGTGTTGCAGGTCTCCTGTATAGTGCATCTGCCACTACATTATGCTTCCCCTTGACATATTCGATCCCGAAATCATAGGCCTGGATCTTACTGACCCACTTTTGTTGTCTCTTGTTGAGCTCCTTTTGCTCAAGGAAAAATCAAAACGCTGTTGTGATCAGTCTTCACCCAGAACTTGTTTCCCAACAAGTACTATTGGAACTTGGCTAAGGCATGCATGATGGCCAACATCTCCTTGTCGTATATAGAATACAACCACTGATAATCTTGAAGCTTCCAACTCTCATAGGCTATAGAGTGCCCTCCTTGCATCACCACTGCCCTAATGCCCTCTTTAGATGCATCACACTCCAAAACAAAAGGTTGTGCAAAATCAGGGAAAGTTAACATGTGCAACTGCTCATTACTATCTTCAGGCGCTCAAAAGCCTCTTGTGCCACGTTTGTCCACTCGAAAGCCCCCTTCTTCGTCAGATCCGTGAGGGGTGCTGCTAGTTGAGAAAACCCCTTCACAAACCTCTTGTAGTATGTGCATATGCCCAAGAACCACTGTAACCCTGTCACGTTCTTGGGTGTAGGCCAATCTAGTATGGCCTTGATCTTCTCCTGGTGAACAAACACTCCGTCCTCACCAATCACATGGCCAAGATATAACATCTATGTTAGTCCAAACTCACACTTGGACATCTTGGCATATAGTTGTTGCTCCTCAAGAATGCACAATACCTCCTCTAGATGTTGAAGATGCTCCTCCCACGTTCTGTTGTATATCAAATTGTCATTAAAGAATATTAGAACACATCTGTGCAACTTCTTGCAGAACACGTGGTTCATGCAAGATTGGAAGGTAGCTAGAGTGTTGGTTAGCCCAAAGGGCCTAACTAGGAACTCCAAGTGTCCATAGTGGCATTTGAATGCAGTCTTTGGGATGTCTTGCTCCCTCCCCTGAATTTGATGATACCCAAAGCGCAGATTTATCTTAGAAAAGTATTTAGCTCCTCTAAGCTCATCTGTCAACTCATCAATAAGTGGAATTGGGTATCTATTCTTCAACGTCCTCTTGTTAAGGGCTCTGTAATTGATGCACATGCGAAGGGTGCCATCCTTCTTCTTCACCAACAACGCTAAAGAAGTGAAGGCACTGGAACTCATACCTGATGTGGCCCAAAGCCAACAACTCCAGTATAGCCTGCTCAATCTCATTGGGGTATGCCTTGGGATGTCTACAGGAAGTGGTGATAACTGCATGCACCTCATCCTCCAACTCTATGGTATGCTCAAAGCCCTTATTTGGTGGACGAATTGGGGGAATGTCCCCCAACAGTGCCTGGTACTTCTCTAACAATGCTAAGATGTCTTGAGTGTGGCTATCGTGCTTGTGTCCTCGTCTCTGAAATCCACAACTCCACTGCCCATGCTATATCTCTCCCTATCTCAAATCGGCCTCCATCTTATGAGTTGATATTGTCTGTGGTGGGTATGAATGCATGCCTCTCTATAGCACTAGCTTCCCATCAGGCCCCATGAACTTCATCTCAAGTTTCTTCCAATTAGTGGTAACACGCCCCAAATAGTATAGCCACTGGATACCCATCACTACATTGGTGTCTGGTACATTAACCACAAAGAAGTGGTCTGTCACAGAATTGTTCCACGTGGTCAATGTCATCTTGGGGATATACCTAGTACACTGCATGGTCTGATCTCCTGGAACCAACAATGAAATCCCCTCAAAAGCCTCTGTATGTATACCTCTCCACTCCACCATCTGTGCATCAATAAAATTATGGGTAGCCCCACTATCCACCAACACTGACACATACTGTCCCTAAACTGTGCCCTTGATTTGCAATTTCAAATTCTTTGGGACTCCCCGAAGCGAGGCTATGACACCTCCTTTGGGAATAGGTGGTTCTCCTCATGCACCCAATGGTTGATTTTCTCTGCTGTGTGCCTCAGGCTTCGTCTCAGTCTTGTCCTCCCACTCGCTATCAGAGAAAACCTCTATGTAATGGGCGTTGCCCTTGGTGCACTGGTGCCCTGGTGCATTCGACTCTTGGCATGTAGAGCACAACCTTCTCCTACGGAGGTCTCTCCTGGTCTTGTCATCCAATTGTCCCTGTTTGATCCACTCCTTTTGAGGAGGCCTAATGTCCTTACCTTTTTGAGGAAAGGTGGGCCTAGAAGGTACTGGTGCCCTAGTCTTCGAAACCACATCAAGCATGTCCCTGGTTCAGTTGATGGCACCCTATAATGATACAACCCTGTACGCTCTCACCCAACCATGCAAAGACTTTTCTAACCCCTCAATTAATATCATGATCAACCTTGCCTCTGAGATGTTTGAGACCATCACCACTAGTCTTTGGAACTCTGCCATATATGCCTCAGCGTTGTCTGTCTGCTATAGGTGAGCCAACTCTTGGAGGTGTAACTCAGGGTCCTTTCGGTGAAATCTCTCAACCAAGCCCTAGCCAAACTCTTGGTTGGCCCATCGAAGTTGGGCAGTGTAACCTTCCTTGCCAACTTTGTGTATCCTAGTTCTAATGTTGTTGACCTCCTTTGAAAGGCGTCCCTGCTCCCAGTTTTTACCTCTCCTTTAGGAGACAAAATTCCTAAAGGATAAGACCCTCCTAACCCAGGGATCCAACGATTCATACTCATCAACCCCATTAGTGAAGGATCTCATCAAATCAACAAATGCGTCTGGCTCCCTCTCCCTCTCCAGTTCATCCGGGAAATTTGGCGTTGTGGGTCTACTAGTCTGGCCATAAGTGTGGGTGTTTTGTTGCTGGTTTGTGCATGCATGCATGTGACTCCCCTCTCCTGCCCTGGACCCACCTTCTCCATCGTTGGCTAGTCCCTGTTGGTTCTGCAATTGCAGGCCCATCATCTCTCGCATCATATCTAGAACTTGTTGATTCTATCTCATCATCTGTTGGTTCGTCGTCACTAACTCCAACAACTGATTTTGTCCATTTTGTCTAGGTTGGTTGTTGCCCTCTTGATTCTATGTGTGACCAAGCTCCGTATCTGAAAAGGGGTCAAGCTCTCGTCTTTTAGCACATCCTCTTCCTCTGCCACTACCTCTGCCTCTTTGGAACACTACTCCTTGGTACCTGGGTGGCATCACTTGCTATCTTGCCTACAATTGGCCAAGAAACATGCTATGATACCATTATAATATTCCTAATGGAAATATTCAGTAAATACGAGAGACATTGATCCAGGTGGATGTTGGTGGCCACCCACTTATCCCACTTAGACCCCCACAACTGTCTCTTCCAGTTTTTCAGTTTCTTTAATTGTAGCACAATTTACTATTTTTAGCAGTTTTTTAGGTCCTGAACTTCCGGCGCTGTTTTGAGGCCCAAAACGATGTTTTTTGGGAAATCTAGGACCAACATGGGCCTCGATGTTGCTCTTCCCAAGGTTGTAGTCCTTGGATAGATCTTTCTAACGAGCTATGGTGCGCGTGAAACGAAGATTGTATGCCAAAGTTACGACCCCAGGAAGCTGCTGTACCAATTTACCCAAACGAGGCCCACAATTTGGCGTTTCATCTTCTAGGCTTAGGTTTTTGGATGTTTAGGGTTTTCCATTGTTTCTCAACAATAAATAGGCCTTCGAGCCTCATTGTAACACAGTGCAGAGGCATGTAGCCACCACATCTCTTCTCAGAGATAAGCTACCATCACCCTAGCTGGTTTATTTTCATTTCTGTTTGTAAGCATATTTTAGTATTTTATAGTAATGAAATGAAGTATTATTTCTGCTACATCTCTGTATTTATGGTTATCTCTATAATTTGTTGCGTTTCTGTTTAAATCTGGATCAGTGGTATCAGAGCAGTTTGCTTTTTCTCTGTTTTTCTTTGCATGTCCCAAACGAAGTCGGGATATAAGGAGTTAGGGCTTGAACTAGTGGAACTCTGCAAGACCAGCCTCGCAAATCCCGACGGCCTCCCGTGGCGGATGAAAAGAAAGAGGAGGGGGCAGGAGATCCTATCAAAGTCTTGCTCGAAGAAGCCCTCGAGCGACAAAGGAACGCGATGATGGACAACTTTGCCCAGATCCTTCAACGGCTACCCAGAGGCGACACATCGGCTTCCAATAGCTTCTTTGGAAACGCCACACCCTTTAAGGTACAAGTTAACTTTGAAATCCCCATATTTGAGGGTCAGATAGACACAGATGTTGTAGATGAATGGTTAAATTTGTTAGAAGGGTATTTTTCTGTTCATGATTTTTCCAGTTGGGAAAAGATTATTTTCGCTCTTCTCAAAGCAGTCCCCGACAACAAAGACTGGTGGGAAACCTACTGTGTGTAGAAGGATGAAAGCACGGGCTCACTATTTTTAGCTGCACCCACTTGGAATTCATTTCGGGATGCCATCAAGGAGCAGTACTACCCTGTCAAAAGCTACGAGGACAAATACATAAAGTGGATCATGCTATGGTAGGGAAGGGACCAGTTCACAAATGTTTTTCATACCCTTCGCACACGATTGAGTATCAAGGATTCTGAGCTATATTTGGTACTCAAATACCGCGGCTGCCTACACAGATACATCCAGGACGAGATGGAGTTCTTGAACATCTCCTTGCTTGACACGACGTACTGATATGTTGTCAAAATCGAGTAGAAGTTTAAACAAAAGAAGCGAGACTTTGGATCGGCGAATCTGAAGAACAAAGGACAAAGCCAAGGCGGGGTGACCTAAGACAACCCATCGAAGCCGCAAGAAAAGAACAACACCACAAAGTCAAAGAAGGACACAGGAAGGTGGTGTGAGTTCCATAAGAGCCCCACTTGCAAGACAAGTGAGTGTCGGACCAAGCAATCGTTGGTGGTCGAGTTGAAGGCTTCCGAATCAGATGCATGTTTTGACTCTGAGTCCGAACCTGACAAGGGGAATGGCAAAGGGAAGCATATCATTGACGTGAAGCCCAGTGCCATTGTAGCCACCGCCAAGATCCAGAAGAATGAGCCCAAAGATCCAGACGAGGGGGAGAGTCTTTTCCACTCACAAATGCGGGTGAAGGGTTCGCCGTTGCAATTCACTGTCGACAGTGGCAGCCAAAAGAACCTCATTTCAGCAGAGGTTGTGAAGCGGTTGGGCCTACCGACTACACCACACTCGCAGTCGTATAGTATCGGGTGGCTTCACCAAGGACGAGATCTCCGAGTTCGCCAACAGTGCCGCCTGCCCTACAACATCAAACTCTTCACAGACGAGGTATTGTGTGATGTTGCACCTCTAGATGTTTGTGATGTATTATTAGGTCAGCCATACTTGCAGAGGCGACATGTTGTGTATGAGTCAAGGCCTCGCGTTGTTATTATTTCTTTGGGTAATTCATTATACAGGATACTGGAGGTAGCCCCACCTACCTCCACCTCTTTGATCTCTGCTAAGAAATGCAGTCAAATCATCTCACAGACTAGGAAATTTATTTTCTGTCTGGTCCGCTCCCAAAGTAAGGGGAAGCTCCTCGCCACATCCATGACCCTCGCGAAGGGTTCCTCCACGCAGCAGTAGCAACAAAGGGATACGATCATGACAAAACACAGGAACAACTTCTCCTCACCCATAGGGGTACCACACAAGTTTCCAGTGGGCGACAAAGTCTGGTTGCATTGGCAGAACGAACGCCTTACTAGAACCCATCAGAAGCTCAAACCACTCCGACATGGTCCTTACACCATTACCAAGGCTGTGGGAAACAATGCTTTGGCGCACAGTATTCCCTCATTTCTTCGCTTGCGCCAAGTGTTCAATGTGGACCGCCCTCGACCATGTTTCCCACCATTACTGGACACATCAGAGGTTGCAGAACAACTCACTAGGGACCCAATGCAACAGAAGCTTCCTCATCTCAGGGAGGAACTCAATGCAATGGGGACCCTTGCTTCTTGAGGGGGGAGGAATGATCCAGGTGGATGTTGGTGGCCACCCACCTATCCCACTTGGACCCCACAACTGTCTCTTTCAATTTTTTTTAGTTCCTTAATTGTAGCACAATTTACTATTTTTAGCAGTTTTTCGGATTCTGAACTTCCAGAGCAGTTTTGAGGCTTGAAACAACGTGTTTTAGGAAATCTGGGAGCAACATGGGTCCATGGACTGATGTTCCTCTTCCCAAAGTTGTAGTCCTCGGATAGAGCTTTCTAACAGGCTTTGATGCGCGTCAAACAAAGATTGTATGCCAAAGTTACGATCCCAGGATGTTGATGTACCAATTTACCCAAACGGAGCCCATAGTTTGGCATTCTAGGGTTAGGTTTTTAGATGTTTAGGGTTTTCCATTATTTCTCAACAATAAATAGGTCTTCGAGCCTCATTGTAACACAGTTCAGAGGCATGTAGCCGCCACATCTCTTCTCAGAGATAAGCTACCATCGCCCTAGTTGGTTTATTTCCATTTCTGTTTGTAAGCATATTTCAATATTTTACAATAATGAAATGAAGTATTATTTCTGCTGCATCTCTGTATTTATGGTTATCTCTGTAATTTGTTGCGTTCTTGTTTAAATCGGGATCAAACATACATTAAGCTACAACAAATAGAATTTTCAACATGCGAGTGCAATCAGTAAACCATACAATTTGAGCAGGAAATTTGAGCCATTTAATTAATAATGTTGGAAATTTGGTACAGACGCAGTAAAACAATAGAACTTGGGCTTGCCACTGCAAGCATGCAAAACCCAGGTGAAATGATGTAGACCTAACTGCTGGAAAATGGCCCAAGTAGGTAACTCGCACTACCCAGAAATTTTGTTGTTGCTGCTGAAGGAAAAATGATGTTTCCGCCCTCATAACTTCTCCAAAACTTCTGTAAGATTAATTTGGAGCTCCTCACACCAAACCTATAAAGACTCAGAAAATTCTTGGGCTAATTCTAGCTGACTCGGAGAGCCCTAAAAAGTGTGAATTTGCCAATTTGCCCAGTTTTGTGCACTGAAAGTGAGACACTGTTGAAGATGGCATAAATCTTTTGCTAAAATGCCCTATGAAATCACTGCAAATTCACTCCTGGAAATAACTCACTTCTCCAGGTCCAAACTCCTGCAATATCTACATCCACAAACCCTTGCATAGGCTTTGCTCAATAACCCTTCTGCACGCCCAAAAATAGAAGAATTCGGCCTAGTAAAATCTCTCTACTTCAGCCCTGTGAAAAGGTGTCAATCTCTGCCTCCTACCCAAGGAAAAACACCTACAATTGCTCAAAATCTCCAATCAAAGGAAGCTGCTCCAATCAACCACTGGAAACTGTCTTTTGCACCCAAGGGAACATGCAGAACTGGATGAAATATCTGCAAACGCTCAAGTGAATCCCTGAATTAGATCGTACTTTCCCTTACTAGGGAGGCACTCTAAGTCTTCTGAAATAGGGGTGGAATTTCTGCTTGGAATTCCTGTGCTAAGTAACACTTCTCTTCTTATGCTCAACAACTCCACGAGAGTTCGATTTCTGTAAAGCGATGGACAAAAAGATCCCAAAATGAGGCTTCCTTGTGATATTTATAGATGTCGGTCCCTTCTCCCTTGGTGGGCCCCCAGTTCCACTAATTAGAACCGCCTTCTCTCTTTCCTCTCCTCTAGTGTGAATTTCTCAAAGGGGTCGAATTTCCCTTATCGTGTTCCCCACATTCCACTAACAAAATAATTATTCCTTTTTGTCTAATGTGCATAGCCTCCTTTTTCTCCAAAATCAACTAGGGATCTACTCAACCCACTTTTCCCAAGTCCACAACATCAAAATGTCAAAAATGCAAAAATTGAGAATTGCTTAGCAAAATTTTATTTAATGGGGATATCACAACCTTACTTGTTCTAGGATGTGATGATTTGCTTATTGACCTTGCTACATTTGAAGTCTTTCTTTATGTGTGATGAGTTGGTGATTTTCTAGAGGATGCTTTGTTTGATTGGTCGTTTTCGTGGTTGCATTGTCAAGCCTATGACCACTTTATATTGTGAGTGAGCTAAGTACTTTCTCACTTGTTTTGATGCAATTTCTATTCATAAGTTTTGCTTTTCTTTCTTGATGATTCTCAACATATTCCAGTGGATCTCTCCCTTTAACACTGTGATGGTGATCCTTTGTAGATGTACTACATTTGGCAACTTCATGAGTGGATACAACTTGTGCCACCCTTTGTACCTCCATCTAGTAACCACACTTCAATGAATCCTTCTTCTACACCTCTACTAGAAGTGACCTTCATTAGATTATGGAATGGCGTTGGTGTTAGATATATGGTGTTTAGGGGGTGCCATATCTTATTATATGGCTCATCTTCAACATTAAGAGTGGAAAGTATGTTGCAATGCCTTCTCTTCAAGGCCTTTTGTTTAGATTGTGGGGGGATATGGCCAACCCTATTTCGAGCTGCGTATCCCCTTGCATAGATCCATAACCCCATATCTAGTAAGCACCGAAGGGGATCAAAAGAAATAGTCATAATTCTCTTGGTGTTTAAATGATTCGAGGTTAGGATGGATCTATGGTTGTTTATTTTGTTATAGAGTTTTATCATTATTATGATTCCTTTTTTAAAGTATTTTATTCTTATGGCCAACTATTTTATTGTTTTTCATATTTATGGACTTCTCTTTTTCAATTGAGTTTATTAATGTTACATATGTGACACATCTACCTTGGCTATATATGCACCTTGCTACTTACGGTGTAATAAACCCACTGACCTTTGTAACTCTACCATGATCAACCCTTGTATTTGACTTGGTATCCATAAACCTACTCTTTGATTGTATTATACCTCTCTCAGGGTGTTTGTGTTGGGTATTTATAAACCTATTCTCAAGTTGTGTTCAATTTTCCTCAATTATACTGAAGGTCTCTTGATTCTATTTGGGTTGGGTATTCATAGACCTACTTGGCATGTTTTGGCCATGACCAATATTATCTTGTGCTGGTCATCCATAAATCCATTTTCAGGTGTATTTGAGTAGGGAATTCATAATTCCACTCCCCATTTTGGCCATGATCAATCTTCATATTGAGTTAGGTAACCATAACCCCATTATTTTATCTTTTCTCTTTGTAGCTCTCTATACATATTAAGTGGTGTTGTTGACAATTTTGTAACCCTCACATTCGGCTATGACCAAACTCTTGTTGTGTCATTAGTGTGATCATTTGTTGTACTACTATGTTATGGTTAATCCTAACATAGCCAATTTTGATATGTAATCTCAATAGTCTTCTTCAAGAATGTGCCCTACTTATGTGGGCTCATAATATTTCTTGGGCGGATGCCCTACATGTATATAAATGCACAACTTAAACCTTGATTCTAACATCATGTTGTGTGACACATGATCTTGTGATTATTCTTTAGCTTATGGGCATCGTTGTTTTATACAAGTGATTAAACCTACAAAAAACTATACCTTTGAAGTTCTCTTGATTTAAGGCTATGTTTTTCTCTCTTGTGCATCTTTTGGGCACTTTAACCCACTTTTTTTCTTCTTTGCTTTTGCATTCTTTTTGGGTTGATCGTTTGGTTCCAATTCATCAACATGACAAGTTTTGTAAAAATTGAGCTTGTTCAATTTCCTGTCTCGACTCTCTACCATCTCTATTTCGCTTGTGGCTATCCCTTGGTTTACCATTGTGTGCCTCCTTGTGGCTCTAGTCTCTTCATGTTTTAATTGTTCTTCTGAAACTTACAATTCCACTATTCACCCTTCTAGTCTCTTGCTTGTGCATTGGCATCCAGTTATCCTTCCAACTCCTTCATTGCATCAATAGCTTCTCTGTACATTCTTAGTTTGGTGGCCCAAATATTTGATTTGATGCTAGGGTGTAAACTGGATATGAATTGGTCATTTGCTCATGTTTTGGTAGCTCAAATCTAGGTGGCCAAATACTTACTTTATGTGGGGATCATCGTGGATTATCCATTTTCTCAACTATTTGATAGCCTTTAATTGGGTGAATGTTAAGGGTTTGTCATCAAGATATGTCAATTTTTTTCTTGAATTTGTCCACCACTTGATAGCAACATTTGCAATTTTGTCTTATCATGTTTCCAACACCACGTTAATGTTGAGCCTGTTAAGGTTCCTTTAAATGTAGCCCATCTACTTGGGTCATTCACTTCCCTAACTATCATGTCAGTGTTGAACCCCTTAAGATCCCTTTGAATGCAATCCATTTACTTGAGTCACTGTCTTCCTTGACCACCTGCCAAAAGGAATCTAGGGTAAAATGGTGGTCATCAACATTTGTGGTACCTAGCATTAGATGTTGGCACCTTCAAAATGTTTGTCCAACACTTAGGTTGACTTTTCCTGTGCTTCTTTTCTTCATTGGAGGTATCTTTGTTTTTTCCTTTATTACTTCTCTTGCCATGCTTCTTCTTCTTGTGATTGTGGGAGTCCTTTGATGATTTGTCGAGAGACTAGTTTGGTGTTGAAACTTGATATCACCGCAAGGTGGGCATATATGGGGTTAACTGTGTATGATAGGACTCTAAGGGGGGCATATATAGGGTTAAATTTCGTGTAATGTATAAGTGTATATGTAATAGGGTCGGCTTAATAATGGAGGGGCTACGTCTTGGAGTTCAATATTGAGCATAGTCCCTTCACTACCCGATGGTGTGATTTCGTTTCTATGTGAAAAGGGCATCTCTGGGTTTGCTAGTAATGTTGCCCAAATATTTGACCTAAGTTGGTGCTAACTTCCCAAACCTTATTAACAATGCGTACACATCCTTACTGATCGAAAGGGAGTTCACATAAATAGCTTAAGCAATAGAATACAACTTAAAAGAGCAATATTGTAATGGATATATAACTGAATGAATTGGAACTAAATTGAGGTACATTATTAGGATATATCGTAGCAGCTAACAGAACTTGTTATGCAACAGCGATAAAAATAAAACAATGAACACACAACAATTCAAACAGTTATTGCTTAAGCAAATAACTCTACCAAATGAACTGGGATGAAAGAGTCAGACCCAATACTCATTTACTGGAAGAACATTACCCTAAATATAAACCAGCTTGGACTAACATACAGCAGATTCATCTTATAAAGCCTAACATGCTTATTTTAGTAAACCATTCACTGATAATTTGGAACAGATAGATTACTTAGCTCAGAGGAATATAGTTGTTACAGTGCACAAGCTTGGAATGCTGATATCAGCACATGCCTCAACCTTTCACTTAGCTTGTGCTCAAAAGAAAGTAACCTAATTCTCTACCGTCACCTTCTTTTTATACTTGAGGCTCACTTGGCCTAGTCAACTTAATCACTGGGCCAAGTGCCTCACCTTTGGTTAATCTACTCAAAATTAATCATACATTAACCAAAAAGGGCTTAATCTAAATAAGGGGGTTGTCTCCAACAATCTTGCAAAAAGCATTTTGAGTTAGCCCGATTTGCAGAAAGAAGCCCATGACCTGATGGGGCAGACACAATTAGCAGTAGTGATCCCTGATAACACTTAATAAAGAGACTGAGCACAAACAATACTCTAGAATAATTGGTTCCTGTTTTACAAGTGTATGTAATTTGTAAAAGTACATATTTCTACAAGGTGTGTTTTGGCGAATAGTGGAACTGTAAGAGTTGAGTTTTTTAATAAACAAGTCCTGTGAAAGAATATCAGTGGTGAAGTTCCCTACAAGAACTGTTGCAACTTGCAAGTAAGCCTCATAAGATATGTTTGAGCAATGTTCCACCAAGGTTCTGGGATGAGGAGGCGAGGGAGTGAGGATATGCAGGAGCGGCCTATGCAAAAGCTCCCCACCAATTTTTAGGAAACGTGGAGGGACGTTAAGGTCTTAAAAACTTATAAATATAAAATATAATTTATAAATCGATGAATCATATAACTGAACCAAATTTAAAACAAAAACTTAAACGCTGCAAAGCATGATCATTGATATGAATATCATTATCATATAAATTTAAAATTATAATTTATAATCATACATCATTCATTATGATTAATTTATTAAACCATATTGATGTTCCACTTCCTACTATGAACATTGAATACTGAATATTGACATAAAACTGTAAAAGTCAAGTCTGATACATCAAGAGTCAAAATTTTATAGAGTCAGAATAACATAAGAACATCGACATATCAAAATATAAACAAGCATAATTTTGCTCAAGCCTCAAGGTAATGCCCCGCTAGTCTCGACATCCAGCTGCTGCATGAATAATTCAGTATCAACCATATCACCATCTGAATCTGAATCACCAGCATTCTCAAACATGCTAAGTGGCACACCAACCAACCCCGTCTGTCTCTCATCAAGTCTCTCCTCCATATCTACCTATGCATCATCCTTTGGATCAACATCCCATTGTGTTGCTGGTCCCTTCAAATACTTAGGTGTCTTCCTTTGCTCAAGACGTAAGGCACTGTGCACAACAACTAACTTCTCCTCTCTTTTAGAGGTAAGCTTGTTCCTCTTGATAGAGTGGATGAAGCTATATGTGGACCAATTCCTCTTTGTTGCAGAGGGACTAGCAATATGAGACAACAGACACATAGCTAGATGTTTGAACTTTGGAGCACCATTCCCATGCATCCTCCACCAATCAATCGGGTCATCTTGGGCTATATCTATGCGATTTACTTGAGCACCACATGTGTTGAAGGGGCCACTAAGAGATGCAAACTGAACAAGCTGTCTTTGAAATGTTGCCCCCTCCTCCTCATTGTACATCTTTGCAATTGCATCTAGGAAGCCATTCTTTACCTCAGGATCATCAATAAGAGGCACCCTCCCAGGTCTCTCAACATACCATTTTGGGTTTAATGTATATGCTTTCATGTGCAAAGGTGTGTTCATGCAATTCCACCTACGCTGAATGATGGGTTGAATCTGGGATGTATGGAACTCTAATGAGGGTTCCCTTTGCTGAATGGCTGCTTTCACATGACCCAACATGCTATCAAAGGTCTCATAGATTTCTCCAAGACTAGGAGCATTTGAATCAGTGTAACTAATGACCTCCACAATAGGGCCCAAAAATGACACCAAATAAGAACAATCTGCCCATCAATCATTGTCCAACACCTGAAGCCTGACCTTCTTCCTTGTGTCTGTCTTTGATTCTGATCACCTTTCCCACTCTAAACTCACAACCAAGGATTGTAGAGGTGCTTGTACCTCTAGCATCTTATCGAATAAGAGAATATAACTAGCATATCTAGTATCAGTGGGCTTGAGGAATTCTTTTCTCATGTGAGCCCTGTACATGGCCAAAGAGGTGTGGTGGTTACAGATAAAAATCTGCACATTTCTTGCAGTTGTCACCAAATCTGATATCCACTGAATCTTGCCAATGTCCTTCAGTGCATTATTCAGTGCATGCACACAACAATGAGTCCAAAAATTATGTTAATACCTGCTTTGAATCAATAACCCAATTGATCTACAAAATGCTGCTGCATCTGTCACAATCTGCACCACACTATCAGGCCCAACATCCTCTATAGCTTCTTGAAGAAGCTCAAATTGGAAAGATGCATCCTTACGTTTTCCAGAACAGTCAACAATTCTAAGAAAGAATGGACTTTCTGAAGATGTCACTATGATGTTGATTAGTGGATGTTTTCGGATGTCAGTCCATTCGTCCATAACAATAGAGCAACCAAACCTCAACCATGTTTGTCTCATTTGCTCTTTTTGCACATTAATTTTGGACACTTTTCTATCTAAAATTGTTGTTCGTAGCTTATGTTCTCCGGTTGGTACATATGAAGGCCCTATTTTTGCAATTGTTTGGACCATTTCCTTGTAATAAGGAGAACAGACAACATAGAAGGGAATTTTATTGGCAAAAAGAAATTTTGCCAATTCCATGATCTGTGTCATCTCAATCTAGAACGTTGTATATCCTAGACACTGTAGCATCCATTACACAAGAACGAGCTGCACCACTAGAAACCTTTGTTTTTTTTGATGAAGCACTGGATGGAGGAATATTTGTGGATGGATCAACATGTCTGCTAGAAAACAATCTTTTTGCAGTAGCTGCCCTTTCTAGCCTCCTAAGTTGCTCTCTTTGAGCTGAATTCAGGTTCTTTGAGGGACACATATTGACTCCTTTACCTGTAATAGCCAAAATGTGTTGCTTCACCTTGGTATAGCTGCCAACAAAGTGATGCCCACAAATATTGCAGACCCATTCACGTGAGCCACCACCAACTTTTGGATTTTTTTCAGCAGTGTGGTTGCATAGATTAGAAGTGGTTTTAGAGGATTAAATGTCTCCTTTGCAAATTTTTCCAGCTCTCTTGGTGGGCCTCCAGAATCTACACCATGCAAAGGCCTATTCTGATTTCTAGTTCCTGCCCTCTTGTAACTGCTTTCAATTTCTATTTCTTCTTGGGCATCATGTGACTCACTACCATTGTAGATTTTGTCACTGTCGGTGTCCTCACTGTTCCCAGAATAACTCATGGTTGTAAGTTCAATGTAACTTGTAGGCTGCAGCCTGCAACAAGGGTTGCGGTTTGCTGTTTAAATTTAAATTTTATTTTTAATAAAAAAAATTATCGCATATGCATATTGATACACAATAAAAAAAAATTAAAATACAAATTTTTAATTTACTATTAACTGTGTAAATTTACAAAAAACAGTAAACTTAAAAGGCTGTCCAATGTCACTGTATTTTTTTTTTTTTTTTTCAATTTTCTTGTAAATAGTTAATTTTGTTTTTTTTTTTGTTAATTTTTCTAACTGTTTTTTTCGTTTTTCAGACTTTCAGTGTTGTTGACTGTGTGAAACTAAAAGATTTTATTTTAGTGTTTTACACAGTCAACAACACTGAAATTGCGAAATTAAAAAATAAAATGGAAATAATAAAATTTTAACATTTATTAAATTATTTACTGTTTCAGTGTTTCACTGTTTTACAATTTTTTTTTAAATAAAAATAAAATAAAAAATACAGTGACAGACAGCCTACAGCCTGAGCTAACAGGTAAAATTTTTATTTTAAATTTACAAATAAAAAAAAAAATAGAGTGAGGTTGTAACTTGTTAGCCGCACTCACTGTGGTGATTCTGGAACAACGGCTATGAAATTATGAATAGCGGCATGGTGCGGTTCAAGTTTCAACTCCAGTAGAGATGGTGGCACGGTGCAGGCACAATGGAACAGCGACTCGTTTGATGGTAGACGGCTACGGTTACGGTGCAGGCACAATGGAACGGCGGCTCGTTTGATAGTTTGACGTCCAGCAGCAATGAAACATAAATATAAACCTAAACTGGCGGAACCCAAATCATATTATATAACTAATATTTTAATGTTATCATTTATCATTAAAAAAATCGATTTTTTGGAGTGGAAACAACCCCAGCCATCCCCTTACGAGCCCGATGTCTGGATTCGTCCCCTTTTTTTCAGGAAACGACCCCTTTGGAGACTCCTCACTTGCCCTGTTTTTTGGGAGCGTCGGGAAATGACTTGCTGTCGTCCCCAAGTCCCGGGAGTGCAAGGGAGCTCGGAAACTCGACCCCTAGGCAGGTGGGCCGACCCTGTGGAAGACTGTGTTTGAGAGAGAGAGAGAGAGAGAGAGAGAGAGAGAGAGAGTACGAAGTATTATATAAATAGGCACTTGAGGCAGTTAGTGGTTGCTATAACTAAAATTGTTATTTTCATTAGACAATTGTGTTGAGTTAGTAAACTTAGTTGTCGAAGGCCTTTGTTGATGGTGGATAGTGATATCAAGACAAAGTCAGGTTGGACTTCCAAGACAGTGTCAGCTCAAGGCTTGAGAAATCCTATCGATGTCAACCAACAACCTTTGTTGGCTTATGCAAGTTGATGTTTACTCAAGCAATCATAGTACGTGTCCCCCTCCAAAACCCAACAGCCCTCCAATGCTTGCTTATGCACATGAGAAACTTGTATTCTAACTTATTGTAACATTTGCACTTAGACTGATGAGGATATTGTCTAGCATTCATAAAATGAACCCAAGGAATTTTGGACTGAAATTTGTGCTTAATGGATTTGGTGATGGTGGAGTTAAGTCAGAGAAGGTGCCTAGTACTCAGGATTCAAATCAGTTGTTTGATAAATCAGATGGGCCTCAATCAATTTCCATCAGAGGTGGAGTCTATGGCTTATGCAGATCAACACTGAACTGCAGGTGTATACCAAGGCTGGGTGAAATGCCATGAACGAAAGCATTACCACCACTAGTTGTTCTAATGATAGTGTTCGGAAAACAATGCTTCTGCAAAAATGAACCAGTTCTTAATAGGACCTTAAATTGATGAGGAATATGGCTGGTATTGTATAGCTTCTTATATTTCTAATTTTCTAATGTTGTCGCATTAGGATACCTTTGACCTGCTTATGGATCTGGTTGATCCGCTTAGTGAACTGTTTATCTTATTCCTATTCACATGTTTGTTAAAGAGTGGTCAATGTCAATGGAACCTGAAAAGAAACATCAAGTGGAGGACCCTAAAGCCGTTTGGGGCTCATGCAGAGGTGGAGTCTTTCTCTAATTGTAGTGTGTGAACCACATTGGAGAAACTTAAGCTTCAGATGAGGAATCTAAAAGGATCTTTCAGCAAATGAATGAGACCTTATCAGAGCCTCCAGTTTATGAGGTACATCGTTGGCATTGGATAGCTGCTTATATTTCTACTATTGAGCCTCCATTTACATGTGAGCAGTTTGATAACAGAGGGCGTATAATCGCACAACCTGGTGACCTGATTTCAAATGATTCTGTCACCATTGATTTCAAAAGAAACATCAAGTGGAGTGAGAGATTGAAAGCCAAGCAAACTTTGAAAAGGGCTGTAGTCTGTGGACGGCTTTGTTTTAGGCATGCTTGATGAATGACAAATTGTTATCCCAAGTGCAAGGGTGAGCATGCATTCACATTTCAGGAAGGTGGACAACAGTGTGATTGACAATCTCTACTTGTCCATTCAATTGAGGATTGTGGGAGAGCAAGCACAATGGATTTCAAAAGACCAAAATGTGACCTGACACACAAAAAAATTCAGGCTCTTTTCATGAGAAGATATTTACTTGCTATGGGGAAACATGGTGGTCATTTTGGAAAAAAGATTGGCAACTACAAAGGAAGAGTCGTAGTGATGCTTAATAAGAGACAAAGTTGAAACTTGAGAGAAAAGTCATACCAATGGATTCACATGGTTGAGAAGGGACAAGCGAAGGAGGGTACAACCTCTGTTTCTGATTCACTGTCTTAGTAATACTATAGGGTATGCATAATTGGACATATATTTTGATATCATGGTGCATGTAAGCCAATAAAGGTTTTTCTGGAGCAATGTTGCAGGAACCATCCCCCCCCACCAAGCATTTGGAGGCAGAACCACGTCCCGTAGGGATCTGCCACAGATCCTTTGGCAGAACTGCATATCCGTAAATCGGATCCGTGGTTCCACCTTTTATTGGTGATTCCTAGAAATTTGGATCCGCGGGATCCGAAAAGGATCAAGTGTGGATCTGTGAAGGTTCGGGTGTGTATCCACAGCGGATCGCGAGTGGATCCAAGAGGAGGTGGACGGTTCACACAGTTCCGCAGGCCTTTTTTTGTTTTTTGTTGTTGGAAATTTCAAACTGTTATGTGAGGAACTACACGTTCCAAATACTCCCAAGGTGCCCCTTGATTCTCCCTAGTCGCTTCCTAGATGCTCTCTAATGGTAATGTTAAATTCTTAAAGTAAAAGGATGGAAATGAAAGATAAAGACCATTAAATGACTCGGGATGTTTGAGAGTGGTTCCAACCTCATCAGACTTCATATGGAGAAGATAGAATTTCATATCCCATTCAAAATTCAGCTGACTTAACAGTTTTCAGGATCAATGGGATTTTGGCATTTCATTCGATTATATCATGTATGAGGGCATGTGATTGGCATTTAACCAAGAGCACCAAGCCCTATATGTACCCCAGTGTTGGTGTTGTTGATTGTTGAAATCCTTTGTCATGGCCTTAACAATTATGTACCGTTCACTCAAGTCAGGACTCAGAATCATTGATCAGTCATGTTAAGCTTTCTCTACCATATTATAAGGCTTGGATTAAGATGTCTGATCAAAATTAGGCAATGTTGACTAATATCCCTATAGAATTGAAGTAGAGGCAAAGGTTAGACAAGAGAAGAGGAATCTAGATTCTAGATGGTTGATGCTGGAATAATTAATCATTGATGTACAATGGATGCCATATCTATATTGATTTATGTAAAAATATGCAAGTTTTCATGTATTCTACGACTAATTTGGTATTTTGGATGGTTTTTTAATACATATTTATAGTAGACGCTTCCGAGATGCTTCGCTTCCTAGATTTTCAAGAAATAACGCTTCCATGTCCCTGCTTCCAAAAAATGTCCCCGCTTCGTGCAACGTTGGTCTGGAGCACTACAAGAGTGTTCGATATGCCACAGTCATCTGTTTTCTTGTGATAATGAGCTTCCCATATAGGTCGTTGTTGAGGTGCTCCTTACGGAATATATGTACATGCTTTTTATAAACTTCTATAGAGATGAGCTTATATTAGAGAGTTTTTGTTTAATATATAAGAAATATGCCTGGGAGAAAAATCAATGGTGGTGAAGTTGTTAAAATTTAAAGGGTCTCTTTTATCTTTTGTATTAGTTTATATTCCTCCAGAATTGTCATTTGTGCTGTACTGAAGTTATGATTTAGTAAGTGATGTATTCCTTGTATGCATTGACCTTTAATGTTCATTATTTCTTTCATTTATAAATTCATGTCACGGTTGTTCACGTTCCTTTTTGTTTCTATTTTCATTCTATTTAGATTTCAACCTTTGATTTTGATACTGTGCTACATCAGATAACATTTGTCCGCTTACTAGAGATTCTTCCATTAATTGTTAAACACATGAGCTCTTCCTTGTTCAAACGGTCAAGCCTCTGTGGGGTCGAAGGGGATTCGAGTGTAACCACGTCAAAAACAGTGGATATCCAATGGTTTCATGATTTAATTGATTTGGGCAATTCTCAGCTCAAGGTTATACAGAGCTATTGGAAAAAAGCTGTTGGTGGTATATTGAATATATTTAAAGATTTAACCTGTGGACCTTCTGACACTGTTATTCATACCATAAAAGCAATTCTTGAATCAGGTGAGTTTTAAGTTTCTTTTGGGATCAATATTTATTGCATAAGGTGTTCCTGCATTTTCTTCTAAATGCCATTCTCATTTTATTTGTTGTACAGACAATCTTGTGGTATATCAGTTAAAAGAACAGGTATCTTTCCTTTCCATTTTGAAGCCAGAATATAATGCTTCTCGGTCTCAAAGAGAAAGAGAAAGGAGAACTGTACTTAATCAAGCATTAGATTCTGGAGAAGGAAATCATTTTCATAAGGCTCAGGATACAGTTTATGGGGATTCCTGTGATAATGATGGTGTTGTTGAGTTAAGCAAGGAAAAAATTGAACGTGAGATTATTATTCTTTCTGATGATGAGGTAGAAACAGAAGGAGAGAATTCTGCTCCTTCACAGTCACATGCACATGCAAAGGGTGGATTTCAGAAGTCACTATCTCTTGAAATTGAAAAGACAATACAAGCTGATGAAAAATCTCATGATTCTCTCTCAAATCAGAAGAGTTATAGTAACAGCACAGACAGTTTTTCTTTGGTTACAAGCTCTATCAAGATCTGTCCTATAGATACTACTATGGGGTCTAGTAGCTCTGGTATCAAGGTGCCTCCATTTACATCTGAGCAGTTTGAAAACAGAGGCAGCATAGTCCCACCACCTGGTGACCTGATTTCAAATGTTTCTGTCACCACTGTACATCCCAGAGTAACAAAGGATAATTCTTCATCTTTACCTACTGTTAGCGATGAAAAATATGTTTCTAGCTGGAAAGTCCAAGGAAACATCAAAGAACTTAGCAAAAGCAAGATTTTAAACAGAACAGGGGATGCAACAACTTTTGGAACCGGTTTAGAGTCTCATGGCATTGGGCACCAAAAACATGATGCTGAAAATATAGCTGGAATATCCAGTGTGCATAAACCTTCAACTGTCTGCCGTTCTAGTGATGACTTTCGCTTGAAGGAGATGGTATCTGGTAGTAAGGATGATCCTCTTGAAGCTGCACTTGATGCTGCAAGAAATATGCCAACATTATTACCAAAGCCTGCAGCTCCTCCAAAGCGTCAGGTGATCCACCTTCAGATGCCAGTGGAGAACGATAAAGGTAGATTTGATAGGTTGCAAGGTGGGATGAAAAGGTATAAGCCTCCTAGACTAGATGATTGGTACAAACGAATCCTAGAACTAAATTATTTCTCTATAGTCGGAATTAGTCTTCCTGGAAGTGAAACTGAGGATTTGCAGGCAATTAACTTGACAGAAGTGCCTATTTCTTTTCGCTCACCTGATCATTATGTTGATGTTTTCCGCCCTTTGGTTTTGGAAGAATTCAAAGCACAATTGAAACATTCATTTGAAGAGGTATCTTCACCAGAAGACATGTGCTTTGGTAAACTGCATTTGCTGTCCTTAGAGAAAGTTGATGATTTCCACCTTGGGAGATTTATGCCAGATGCTGGAGAAGATGCTGCAGCCAGGAGTTGCTCTGAAAATGACTTGGTCTTGCTTTCGCTAGAACCATTCCAGACTGTTTCTGAGAATGTTCATATGATTGGAAAGGTAGGTTAGAACTGAGCTTCGTATTCTTTTGCTGGACTTTTTGTCACTATGCATATTTTCTTTATGGTTATGAATGTATATTGGGTTGCAGGTGGAACGAAGGGAGAGAGATGCTAAAAGCAGATTAAGTATTCTGGTATTAAGGTTATACTTCCAATCTGGTATTCTCCGGCTGACCAAGGCTAGAAGACGTCTCACTGTACGTAGTAAATGGTGTGTGACCCGTCTAATGAGCATTACACCTCAGCTTAGAGAATTCCAGGCACTCTCAGCTGTCAAAGATGTTCCTTTATTGCCCGTCATCCTCAATCCACACAGAGCTGCAACAGCATTTGCTGATGTTTGTAATCAGACTCAAAGTGGAGATATGAAATTGTTTCCAAAGCCATTGAAGGAGTGCTTGAAGGAAGCCTTCAATGAGAGTCAATTCAAAGCGATAAATGCTGTTGTTGAAAGAAGTGATTCACATAAGAACTGTGAACTATCCCTTATTCAGGGCCCCCCAGGTTGATTTTTTTACTTTTGCATACATTTTATCATTTGAATGCTTTTTCAATTGTAAAAAGACAGCCAATGACTTGATGAGGTTGCTTTGAATCAATGTGCAGGCACTGGGAAAACAAGGACTATTCTTGCCATTGTGAGTGTATTACTTGCCATTAGTAAAACATCAAAGAAATCTAGTGGTGGCAATACAAGGGACAATGTCTATACACAACAGGTAGCCACATCAAGTCTGTCTCGAGGCAAATTCAAAATGAGTGAGGCTGCTTCAACAGCAAGGTTATGGCAAGATGCTGGTCATGCTAGGCAGCTGATGAAATACAATAACAAGTCTGCTTGTAAGCCTTTTGAAGTGGAAGGGCCAAGAACATCAAGGGTGCTTGTTTGTGCTCAGTCTAATGCAGCAGTTGATGAATTGGTCTCACGGATATGCAAACATGGTCTCCATGACATCACTGGTAAAAATTATAAGCCTTACATAGTGAGAGTGGGAAATGCAAAAACAATTCATCCAGATTCTCTGCCTGTCTTCATTGATACATTAGTTGAACAGCGTTTGGGGGAGAAAAAACAGATTGAAGCTGATTCTAGGGATGAGAGGGCACATAATACGACTGCAAAACTGAGATCTGATCTTGAGCAGCTGGTAGAAAGTATTCAGTTTCATGAAGCTCAACGTTCTAATCGTCAAGATGAAGGGACCAACAAATTTTCTACTGAAGATGACACAAAATTGAAATTTTTGTACAAGAGGAAGAGGGCAATTTTTACAGAACTTGCTGCTGCTGAAGCTGAAGAGAAGAAAGCTTTTGAGGATAACTGGGCTATAAAGAGGGCTTTACGAAGGGATATAATAAGGGAAGCAGAGATAGTTGTTACCACATTAAGTGGTTGTGGAGGTGACATCTACTCTGCTTGCATTGAATTGTTTTCTCAGAATAAACATGTCAAATCGGTTGAGAATGCCCTGTTTGACGCAGTGGTGATAGATGAAGCTGCTCAGGTTGTGTTTTGCACCACATCTATCCATGGTTGATTTTTTAGTTTGCTGGTCGTCAGATTTTTCTTTTATCTATTATAGCAGCAAAGCGTACACAAATTTAGACTTCAAGTAGAAAAATATTGAAGCTCATTACAAGCACTACCTTTTAGTTTTTCTAACTGTAACACATCTGTTGACTGTTTTTAATGTTTAGGCTTTAGAACCAGCAACTCTTATCCCTATGCAGCTTCTAAAATCGTCAGGCAGCAAATGTGTGATGGTATTTACTGTTTTCTCTAGCAATATAAATCTGTTTTCGTCATTCATTTGCTATAAATACTGATGGCCTGAAATCTCTTCTTTCTTTTTGGCTAAAGGTTGGTGACCCGAAGCAGCTTCCTGCAACAGTATTGTCTCATCTTGCTAGCAAGTTTTCCTATGAATGCAGTATGTTTGAACGCCTACAACATGCAGCTTACCCTGTAGCAATGCTTAGTACACAGGTATTTTTATCCGTGATAAGTTGTCATCAAATATATTCACCTTTAGGCAGTTAATATCCATGCTCGAGATGATGCAGTATAATTATAATCTTTAGCAGCATCTGTTAGTTTGTAAGCAGTTCCACATAGGCGATTCTGGTATCTTATTTAAAATTCATATTTATTCTATTTAAGGTTTTAACCAATGGAATAAAATAGAGAGGGTCAAAATTTGTGTCGGCAGTTTTATGGTTCCAATACATTAGCAGAGTCTTATCAAATTTATCTTATGATTGGGCCATTTTTCATAATGATTGCACTGAAGTGAGGTCCATTCTACAGCCCAGTGCAAGGGAAATGTGTAATATCATGGCCAATGCTGATGTCGCACCTGGCATAAGTGTGTTCAGCATGGATGGAATGTGTAACAATCATGCTTATTAAAAAAATCCTGTAGCGTAAAAATGAAATTTCAAAACATAAGACATAATCTATATTCAAACATCAGTGTAGATCCATTTTAACTTGGGATCTTTTAAGCACCCAGAGGTTTACATCTCAAATTTCTTTTTGATCCCTCTAGGTGCCTACTAGATCTGGAGATAAGATGGATGTACACTGGTTTTACTGGAAGAAAGGTTGACCTATGGGATTGCTTATGTGAGCACAATATATTTCTTGTACTGATGCTAGTTGTAGTCTGGAACATTAATTGTAATAATTTTTTGAACTTTTCAGTATCGCATGCATCCTGAGATATGCAAATTCCCATCTGCTCATTTTTATGACAATCAATTAAGGGATGGTGGGCCAATGAAAACAAAGAGGACTGCACTATTTCATGAGAACTCTTTCCTAGGACCCTATGTTTTTTATGATGTTGTGGATGGTCGTGAAGAAAGTGGAAGGTCCATCAGATCACAATCCCTTTGCAATGAATCAGAAGTTGAGGTTGCCTTGGAGATTTTGAAATTTCTCAATCTAAGGTAAAATTTGTGGTTTATTGACAGTGTATGTTCATGTATCAATTAAACTTTAATCTGAATATCATCTTATCGACTTTTTGGTTGAGATAGGTATCCTCAGGAATTTCAGCCAGAAAGAATTGGAATCATTACACCTTACAAACAACAACTTAAGGAACTAAGACTACAGGTTACAAATGAATTTGGGCCCAGCATTGCAGGGAAAATGGAATTCAATACTGTTGATGGATTTCAAGGGCGTGAGGTGGATATGCTTATATTTTCAACTGTTCGGGCATCATCAGAAGATAAAAAATTGTTGACTTCAGAATCAGGTGGCATTGGATTTGTCTCAGATGTTAGGCGGATGAATGTTGCTCTGACACGGGCCAAATTTTCTTTATGGATAGTGGGCAATGCCAGGACATTACAGCGAAGTCCTCATTGGGAAGCTTTGCTCAAGAATGTGAAGGAAAGAAAATTGTTTTTTTCAGCTAAGAAGCCATACAAATCTTTGTTTCCGAATGCACTGTTGGGGTTTTCTGCCAAAAGTTGCCTTTCTACTGCTTCTAGTGCAAACCAGGCTTCACCAAAGCATTCACGTGGTCATCAAGAAGGGAAGCGCTTTAAAAGGGATAATGGAAATAAGATGGAAGAGAGTTCGCAACTGGGTCCAAAAAGGAATATGGAAGCAAATTCTCTCAACAGTCTGTCTGCAAAGCAGGATAACAGAAAAATGCATGCAGAAACAAGGCTCCAAAATCATTTAGGGATTGAGGCAAAGATGTCTGATGATGCATTGAAGGAAAGAAAGAAAACCCATGGAGGAAAACCATACAAGCCTGATGGTCATTCTGCAAGCAGGATTTCAAATGACAAAAGTTGCTTAAATGTAGAAAATGATGAGCACCAAAACAAGCTTGCAATTAATAAATCAGGATTGGTGGGCAAAGTTAAGACAATCACAAACATTCACTGCTTGGCTGAAGAAAAGAATAAAGCCTCTATAACACAGAAACCTAAAACTAAGGTAGATGGCATTTCAAAAGGAAGGATTCGGGCTATACAAAAAGGAGAGCATCAAATGGATAAAGATATGCGTCATACAAAAGATATCCATATAGACACAGATCCAAACCAGTTAAATGCTTCTAATATTGCATCACAGCAAACAAACACAGTAATGACACCAGGAGAGGAGACATTGCAACCCAACAAAATTGCTCGATTTCCAAGGGATTCCACTGGTGAGCCTCATGGTCAAAATGAAGTAAACAGTGGTAAAAATATCCACAAAAGTTCGAAAGATGATTTGATTGCATTTCGTAAAAGACAACGGGAAGCAGTTAATTCCATTCTGCCTTCAGGGGCTTTCATCCCCTCTAAAAAACCTAATGTTTCTCAGACATCATCTCAAAGGAGATATAGTGACTCTGATAATGTTGTCAAAAATGGTGATGGGAATTTACCTAGACAAGGTAAGAAACTACATCTTTCTCACTCTCTTTTTTGTAGGTTTTATTTGCAGAATGCTATGTTCTACTTTTTTGCTTCTGCTTTTTGCTTAGTGACATCAAGAGGACGTCCATGAATGATTTTCCTAACTGCTTTTGTTTGGCAGGTTCATCTGATTCAATTGGCAGGCAGTCAGAGAAATCAGCTGCCAAAATTAAACAGAAATCTCAAATCACTCCTGATCAGAAAGAGCCTTCACCCCAAAGAGACATATCTGATACAGAGGGAAGGTTATATGAAGAGTGGGAGCGATTTGAGAAGAAACTTGCTGAATCAAAAGCTGCTAGACATCCTACAAGAGACTGATGGACAGGGACTTCCAAATTTCTTCCAGACAAAAGAGTGGCAATTTGCTTTTTGGGCGCAAGGCATAATTGATAGAATTCTGCTATAATAATTATATTACCTAATATTTCCAGGATGCATCTTATTACTAGGTTCCGTTGCAGGAATTTCTACAATATGTCTCTATTTATGTGGAAGGCATTATATCTGGTTTGGAACATTTAAAGCAGGTATGCTGCAGTAGTTGCGTGTTGTCTTCAGTCCAGCCAAGCTCCTTAGTGTAAATAAGACTATGTAATGAAAGCTGAACTCTTGTTCACTGTAATATCAATTTTGTATAACTATTTACACTGTACAGCTCTGTTCTGGCTTTTGAAGTGGACTGGGACGGATTGGGCATGTTGAATGACTGGACCTATGAAACTTGTACTATATCTTGATGGGAACACTGTATTCTTTTGCCCTTCTAAGGGTTGATGCAATAATTGGGCCAGCGAGATCTGCATCCATTAACCATTATTTTGCAGTTTTAGTCGATGCTGGAAATTTTGTATATTCATCATTTTTCAAAATTGATTGTCCAAATAAATATTATTGAATTGGCCTGTCTAAATGACATTTACTTTCAAATGGAACTTGCCAATATATGTTTTTTTTAAAATAATTTCCTATGCTTGCTACCCGGCTTTTTGCACGGATTGCATGGAATGATCTTTTTAGATATAGATTGTCACTGTTTAGTGGATCAAATGTTATCGAGGTACAGATTGTTGCAGTTCATTTAATTTTTTCTATCTTGTTCTTGAAGTGGATCAATGGGGCCAATATTGGATTTTGGAGTTGCCTTTAACTGTATTTTTTGATTACATCATTCCTGCATCATATATCTCACGTTTCCTTGTTTGTATACAGGAGTATACGTAGCTTTTAACTTGACAATTAAACAAAGATTGCACAAAACAATGGACTTGTAAGATTCCACAAGGCTGCATCAAGATTAATTTCGATTCTACATGCAAACACGCTTTTATTGGTATCCTTTTTATGCACCAAGCCTTGATGTTGGTCCTTTGCCTGTTTATAATATTATCCAAGGGGCAATAAAAAGAGTGCAGCAAATTATTTCTTATCTTCAAGATTCAACTTCCATTGGCTATTGCCATATTTTCCCTTTATGCTTGTGTTTTGTATGTCAATGGCAATGAGGGAACAGCTTGAAAGAGATTGATGCATGCCACATTATGTTATTTATTTCAGAACCTATAGGCAGAGGTTCATGTGTATTCTCAATTTGGGATAAAATGTAAATATTGATGCGGATGGTAACTTAGCATAGAACCATATTAATCCAGGATCTATTAAGCACAAGAAGGAACGGGACATCTTACAACATAATCTTAGCTGAAAATAACTGCCCAAATGGAAAAGAAGACCTTCCTAGAGCTTGCATTATTGATGTAACCAACAACATTGACCTTCCTAGATATTGCAATACTTATGTAGCTGCCAACGGGCATGATGTTGGAGCACATAGGTGAGGGTGTTTTCCAACAATAATGCAAGATGTTAAAATCGAATTTGATTTATGTAAGGAGTTTCATCCTAGTTATTTTGTAGATTGATTGTCTCGTCGAGGAAGGGCAGTGTTGGTTAAGGCCATTTTGAAGAATATTATTGGATATTGGTTAACGATGGGAAATATTCTCAAACACATTCTCTTTAAAATAAACAAGAAAGTGTTTTAGTTTTCCTTGCATTGGAAACAAAGCTAAGGAAGGAATACCACTAGTCAAGTGGATGAAAGTGGCATTGTGTAAGGAATTTTGGGGCTTGAGTTTTGAGAATTGTACTTGTATTCAACTGAGCACTTAAGCTAAAAGCCTTTTGCAGTTAGTCTATAATAAAGGTTATGGGGTGGTATTATGAAGGCCAAAAATCTCAAGGGGAAAAGTATGGAAGAGTGGTTTGCAACAGCTAGAAAAAATTGTATAGGAGTATCCTTGGTTTGGAAAGCTTTGATCAAGGCTTCTTCCTTGATTGACAATTGGGTTGCATGTCAAGTCGGTAATGTTGTGTTAAATTTGGACAACTAGGTCCAAACTCCATGTTCTGATGCTTAGATTAAGAGGCTAATATTTTTGTTGGATTCCTCTTTCTGAGAGGTGTAAAATCCATATAAAAATAGTCTTAATCCGATGAGCAGAACTTATATTTTGAATTTATTATTCTTAATAAATTATATGTGCAAGGTCGGCCAGTAGGCTCACATGCCCAACAGATGTGTCACACACCCTCATTGATGGATATAAATACAGGAAAAGTTGGAGAGAATTTCATCACAACACAACTCACATCTTCCTCTCTCATCCTAAAGAGTACGAGCTACCTGGAGGACGAATTTCAGCCACACGTGGGAAGGACGAAGAGGACAGACCGTACGGTTGAGCTGTAGTACGATTTTCTGTTGCTAGGGTTTCGCAGAAGTTTGACCAGCATTGACTTTGGTCAACGCTTGGTCCAATCAAGCTGAAAACTTGTGGAAGGTTCGATTTTTGAAGGCCGTACTAACTGGCACAAAAATCGAGGTCAAAGGGTTGATCGTTTTGCTGCTGTGTTGACTTTTAGCTTGCTGCCCCTGCGTTGACTTTTCAGGACAACGTTGACTTTTGTAGAATTGGACTTGGGTTGACTCATCTACTGGTTGGAGGGTTGTTGTGACACATGCTGGGCTGGCTGACCAAAGGGGACTTTGCTGGTTGAAGCATCCTGTTGACCGCCGAAACGAACACACACATTTTTCCTGTTTCTGATTTGTCTTCTGTAAGATCTGCTTATATGTTCTATCTGCATTTTGCTTAACTTCTTGTATGATTGCTGTGAGAAAAGTGAAATTGTTCTTAGCATAGAACATCTACAAAACTTTACATGTTGGCAATTTCAAAATTGGGTAGGATCCTTGGATAGGAGATAAAGGCAAGGATAGGCATCCCAAGGCACTATTGGAATCTTTACATGATCAGGGAAACCATTACTTTACAGGAATTTGCTGCGAGCAAGGAATTAACAATTGTGAGTGTGAAAAACAAATAAATTTCTCAATCTTCAAGGATATTTAGTTGAGGAATGGAGGTAGTATGTGAAGTTTCTATCTAAGTGTTATTAAATTAAATGAAGAGGACACACTTAAATTGTCTTACAAAAGGGGACAGGTGAATACACAACGATGCTGTAATTTGTAGTTAGAATAGAAGAGGATTAGAATGGGGACACAATTTTTTTGGCGGAAGACTATATAGAATCAACTTTGTCCATTAAAACTAGAATTGTAATGTGGTTGACATTGACAAATAAATTACTTATCTAGGACAAAACACAAAATAGAAATTGTGTGGTGTTGGAATTTATGAGTTTAACCCGTTAGAACTTCTTCTTGTACTATCTGGTTTATTTCTTCCTACTTGTTTAATTAGTTAACAAGTTATTTACCATGCAAATGCAAAAAATAAACAGAAGTACAGTATCAACATCTACAGAGCATCAATTGAAAGAAAACAAGCACACAAATGACACCGTTATTTTTGGACCAATGTCCCTGGAAAAATCCAATGCGGGAAAATCACTGTAGCTATTCAGAGGGTTTTATTACTATGCAGTTTGCAAAATACAACTAGGGTGCCACAAATGGCTCACCCAACAGAGAATGTCCTCGGCAGTGGTACCTCTCCTTGGAGACAGATATTCTGGCTGATTAATCACCGGATGAATGATCCCACACAACAATTGCAGCTTCCACTGCTCTGCATCACTCTGTAGGGAATGTGTCACCCTTCCTGGATCACCAACACCCAGTTTGACCCACGAAAATCCTCCTAGTGCTGCCTCTTGGCCCTGCGTTAGCTCTGCTAGCCTCTGCGCAGTGTCTGAAGCTTCTGCGTCAGTCCTCAGACCCTCTATGTCACCCATGCTGGTCTCTTTTGGCTCTACGCAACTCCCAACTGCCTCTACGTAGCACTCAGCTGCCTCTGCGTCAACCTCTCCGAGTTTTGCGCTGTCTCTCTGGTACTAACTCTGCCTCTCTGCTATGTATTCACTTCCCCTCGCTGCAACTCAGATTACTTGTTTGATTTATCTCAACAAACCTCGCTCCAGAAAATTGAACTGACTGATCAATCACAGTGTATTTTGCAATTGACCTTCAAGCCTCCTCTTATATTTTTCTCGTTGGTCCATCAACAGTCGAGATTAAATCTCTAATCAACAACTAAAATTAGATTTGGCTTGATCCATGACTTTTGGAACTTTCTAACCCAGTTTTATATCTATATATATATATATATATATATATATATATATATATTATATATATAATTTTTTTTTTTTCTTCTAAATAAGATTAATTCTATTAACAAAGAAGGAGATACAAATACAACATGACCGAAGTCAAAAGTTTGCTCTGACGAGAGATAGAACTGTAAAAAAAAACTGATGAGAAGACTGAGTGTAGGTAGTGAGCTCATTGTTGTGCCAGTTTTCAGGACCCACGCAGGGGACTGGGCTGAGATTCACCTGATAATACAAAATTAACAAAAGTGCCAAAAAATACCAGAAAACCACAAAACTGTTTGCATTACAAACTTGCCCAGTGGTGAGGGTCGCACTGCAAAAAGACGAGGCCTGGGTGAACGAACTAGTCATCTGGAGGCTCTTCCTCGATACGGCACCAACCATAATATGGCAAATCCCCTGCTTGAGCCTCATTCTAAACAGAGGGACCAGGGTCAGCTGGCGCCATCACCACATCCTGTGCGCTGCGAACCTATACATTCAAATCCTGTCGAGGCGCGTGTCCAACTCCCAGTTGGAGGGAGGAAGATGGAGCAGAGATTTCCCCCGAGCCACCGATGGCTACCAAAGTCTTCCGTCTGATTATCTTCGTAGAAAACGACTGAGAAATGAGCAATTATCCTGGGCCTATTCAGAGTGCTATTAAAGGTAAAGATAACAGAGCCAGACGTGGAAGGAGGCCCAAGACGTAAGCTGGTGGAATGGAGCCACCCTCTCCCCCTACGGGTGCTGGGGTAACGGCCTACAAACCGTTCATTGGAGAGGGAAGGCGAATCAGAGGACGAACTGGTAGGTGCGCGCCTCCGCTAGCCTCTTCGGCTACCCATTCTTTGGGGAAGACGAGGCATCTGGGATAGAGCAACAACGGGATACCAGGAATGCGGCGCAACAACAAGGATCGGGGAGTGGCAACAGCTTTGCCTGCAGAACGAACAAACTTTACAGCGGAGACCCAGGTTCCAGGAAGGGAGCCAGCGTAAAAGCTGAAGCCTCTTCGCCAGGAGAGCAACGCTGAGCTCTGAAATGTCCCTTCCTACGACAGAGCCGACATCCCACAACCCGAAACTAGAAACAAGGTCATAGATAAGGAAATGAATCACTGAGACAGAGACATAAAAACAACAACCCAAAATCCCGGAAAGGAACGAGAGGAGGCACAGAATCTGCTCCGCCAAGAGAGCCGAGCCAAGCGATAGAGGAACCTTCCCCGACAAGTTCCGGGAGACCTTAGGAATGACCAAGTTCACAACAGGAAACCGGAGATCAGAAATGAGACCAGATGCGAGAGAGTGAATAAAATGAAACAACAATGTCGAATTTACCGCATATCCGAGATATCTCCTAGCCTTATCCTCCATTGGCACGCCTCGGGGGGCGCCTTCCATAACTATTGCATTGAAGAGCCTCGCCTTTTGATGCAGGCTGGAGCGTGCGGAGGGAGGAGCCAAAGTGTTGGACATGATGTGAGAGCCGAATCCTCTGGAATGAGATCCGATAAACCATGCTCTGTGCGCATGCCAAGAGCCATCTGCCTTACCATTCTTTAACATTCTGTACTGGGTGGGCAGGTGGCTATCTGCCTCGCCCCACCCTTGTCTTGTCGTATTTAAGGCCACCTCAAACACCCGCATCCGAGAGGGCAGCGTCCTTTTGGACCATAATTTTGCATTCCTGTTCTTGATCATGTTTCAGAATTATGTCTAGAGTCCCTGTAATTAGAGTGTGCTCAGTTTCCACACCCAAATTGGCCAGTAGATCAATGACCTTGTTGCCTTCCCTTTTAACATGATTGAAGATGATGGCCCGATTGTTATGAAGCGATTGTTCTATGGCATCCAATCTAGCTTCGAGTCTCCAACTATTGGCAATTTTCCTCGCATGAGTCCCATTTAGGAGTTGTTTGGCCATGTTGATGAGGATAAGGGAATCACCTTCGATTTCCAGGGGATGGAAGTTGTGTTTCCAGGAAAGGAGAAGTCCTTGCCAGAGGCCCTCCAATTCAGCCGAGTTTTGGTGTCCCATCCTATGTTTCCAAAGTAAATAAGGAGAGGCGAGCCTTCATGATTTCTGAATATGTCACCGAAACCTGCTTTTCTAGGGTTGCCCTTTGAAGCTCCATCAAAGTTGAGCTTGAAAGTGTGCTTTGGATGGGAGGTCCATGAGTCCTTTTTTATGTTGATGCTCTCTAAGGGGGCTTGATTATGAGTTCCCTGTGGGAGATGCATGTTCCAGTTTGCCCAAATGGCTTTCTCATTAGCAAGAGTGGGAAAGTCATCCGGAAGCCAAGTGCGAAGCACTAAGGTCTCTTTGAGATTGAGACAAAAATTGCTATAGATGATCTCTAATGGAGTACTTTGATCTTTGAAAATGCGCTTGTTCCTTTCTTTCCAGATGCACCAAAGGATTCCTTCAGGAATCATTCTCCATAATTGGTTGAGAACTTCACTTTTGTAAGGGTTCTGTTGCCAATGGCGTATGGAGTTGGTGATGTCGTTAGACACTCCGCATTTTTTTTGACATCGAAAGCTAGCCTTCTCCCACAGTTGGTTATGAATCCAGAAGGTGCTGGAGAGTTTCCTCCTGAGAGTTGCAGTTGGCACATATTGAGGGTCCATGAAAGTTTCTTTGCCTGAGTTTGTCCCAAGTGAGTATTTTTCGATGCCCAACCAGCCAAAGGAAGAGAGAGACTTTGGGCCATGTTCCTGGTGACCAGATTCTACCCCATATGGGATCCAGGGGCGATGGATCTATGCATATGATTTTATAAGCCTCTTTGGTGGAGAACGTTCCTCTAGGCGAGTAGCCCCATCGTAGAATGTCCCTGCCTTCGGAGTATCTAATTCGTTGATTTTGGAGCTTCCTTTCCAGGTCCCTCTTAGTTTGGTGATCCGCGTTCCTGATTATCCTATCACTTTGCCTCCATTGTCTGTACCCTTGTTCTGTCTCCTGAGTCCAGTACTGCCAGACCTCTTCTTGTTGTTGCTCCTCCCAGGAGTGGCTTGGAGGCTATCTAAGGATGCCATTGAGCTTTGGCATTTGGTTCCAAGCGTCCATCCAAAACCGAGTTGTTCTGCCATTTCTTACTTCCCAGAAACTGTATTGCTGGATCAACAAGAAGTGTTGTTTAGTAGCGTTCCATATGAGAGAACCTTTTTTAGTGGGAGTGAATCTAATGAGCTCCTCCTGTGGTCTGTGATTGGCGTATTTGGCAGTCCAAATGGTTGCCCATGGCTTGTTGGGGGTGGAAAGCCATTGCCACCAGATTTTTGCGCACATGATAGTATTGTTGTGACTGGGATCCCTCAGACCAATACCCCCTTTTTCTTTACGCTTACAAGCTGTGGTCCATTTTACCAAGGCCCATTTGCGATGTGTACCTGTAGCTCCCCAAAGAAAGTTGCGCTGTAGATCCTTTAATTTTTTAATGACCCATTTAGGCACTGCAAGGATTGAGAATAGATAAAGCGGCATTGCCTGTAGAACAACTTTGATTAGCACCAATCGACTAGCTATGTTCAGAGTTCTGTGCGTCCATAAATTGAGACGTGATTCAAGTTTCTCAAGGAGCATACGCTAGGAGGCATGCTTGATGGCAGAATTAATAAGGGGGGCTCCGAGGTATTTAGAAGGGAGTGAATTTATGGAGAAGCCCAAGATACGAGCTATGGCACACTGAGTAACAGGGGAGTGTGGAAGAAAAAGATCTGCGATTCAGCCTTGTTGATGCTAGTTCCTGAAGCCTCAGAGAAGTCATTCAGAAGGGATTTGAACAGAGAAGCTTCCTAAACCGACGGGTAACCAAAAAGCATGTTGTCATCAACAAACCGCTGATGAGTGATTGCCGGGGAGTTGTGAATGGATAAACCTTTGAGCTGCTGGGAGAGGAGGGCTTGTTTGATGTGGCGGCCCAAGCCTTCCGCCATTAGCACGAAAAGGAATGGGGAGAGAGGATCTCCTTGTCTAATTCCTCTTGAGGGACTGAAAGGACGGGATGGGATGCCATTTACGAAGATAGAGAAGAAAGTTGTAGAGATAAGGTTCAGAATCCATTGAACCTACATTGGAGAAAATCCAAAAGCAGTTAACATTTTTTGTATATATGTCCAGCTTGGCTTATCAAAAGCTTTTGAGAGGTCAAGCTTAAGAATCATACCTGCCTGTTTGGTGTTCTTGAGGGAGTGTATGATTTCATGCGTGAGGATGATGCTGTCCAAGATCTGTCTTCTTTCCACATAGCCAGATTGTTCAGGCGAAATGAGTAGGGGCAGTAGCAACTTTAACATGTTGGCAATGACTTTAGATATCACTTTGTAAATTATATTGCAAAGAGCAATTGGACAGAATTTGTCCGGAGTACTGATGCTCTCTTCTTTAGGAATGAGCGCAATGAAAGTTGAATTGAGAGAGGGCAGAAGCCAGTGAAGAGTGCGCGATTCCTCCACCACTAGCAAGACCTCTACTTTTATCAGCTCCCAGAAGGAGTGGAAGAAAGTGGTAGTGAAGCCGTCCGGGCCAGGGGCCTTACCCTCCCTGAGCTGGTTCATCGCTGCATCTACCTCCTGTGGCGAAATTGGGCGCAAAAGGAGCACGTTGTGTTCTTCTGTGATAATTTTCGGCACATTTTGAATGATTTTTTCTATAGCAGGCCGTCTATCTATTTGGGGCTCTTGATGAACCTGCCGAAAGTGTCTGATAAACTCCTGCTCGATCTCTGCATGATTTTCCACTCTATCCCCTCCTTGCTTCTGAATGAAAGAGATGGTGTTGTGCATTCTTCTTTGAATTGTGGTTCGATGAAAGAATTTGGTGTTCCTTTCTCTTTCTTTTAGCCATCTGATCTTGGATTTCTGCTTCCATATTATTTCCTCTTGCTTTCTCCTCTCCTCCAGTTGATTGTGAATGCGCTGTTCTTGTGCCAAGGTCCCTTCATTGTATCCCTCTGTGATTATTTGTTGCTCGAGCTCTTTCATTTCCTTGTTTAGATCCTGTTGCGCCTGAAAAATATTTCCAAAAGTCTATTGATTCCAACGCTTGATTTGGGATTTGAGAAATTTGAGTTTCTGTTGAAACTGAAACATTTTAGATTCCTCTGGTGGAAGGAAGCTGTTCCAAGTAGATTTGATGAAGTCTTTGAAGGCAGGATGGGTGAGCCAGAACGCTTCGAAGTGAAATGGTCGCCTGGTGGCGTTGCCCGGTCTTTGCCACTGAAGGGAAATAGGCCAATGATCAGAGCCTGAATAAGGGAGAATTGAAGCCGCTATGTCACCACCTAGATGCACCGCGTTGTCAGATATGAGGAATCTGTCTAGTTTGGATGTGTTGGTGCCTCCCAGCCCTGCGATTACTCCAAGTGTGCGTACCATTGCAGAATTGCAGGTCAATTAAAAAATTGTTTTGGATGAATTCTTTGAAGTGGCCATTTTCCTGCTCCAGCGTAGCTCGGCCTCCTTGCTTTTCCTCTAGCCTAGTGATCATGTTGAAGTCTCCTCCAATGATCCAAAGAGGATGGACTCTATTGAGATTCAGTGCTTCTATAGTGTTTAGTAAAGCTATTTGTTACCTGCTTCCTGTGGGAAGTATACGTTGGTAAGATGGCCATGGATGTTGGTGCCGATAATGTGATAAGTAGCCTGAATAATGTGGTGAGATGCATGAATGTCTGATAGCGTTATCGCTTGCGTGTTCCAAGCAATAGCCAGTCCGCCTGAGGCACCCGAAGCGTCCACTACTACCGAGTGACTACCTAAGTGTAGACTTAGGAACTCTATTAAAAATATTAATTATTTTAATATCTTCCAAGGTGTTTAGAATCTGCCCAAACCATTTTTGGGTCTTGGAGATCTCATGTGCTTTAGCCTCTCCACCAATTTTCGTGGCTAGAGCACATCGAATGCTACCCAAAATCAACACTCCCTCTTAGCAAGGACTATGCTCTAGTAATACTCTTCACTGAGCAATACCTTGATCATCCGGCATCGGTCCCTATGCTGATGCTAGGCCTCCCTGCCCAACATCCTCTGCACTGCTGCATCCTATAATGCTACCCATGGCCTTGCCACTGCCACTACTGCATCTACACGACATCTCTCTTTGCATCCGTGCTGCTGCTGGTCCATCCTCCCAGCGCTGCATCTGCACTGCATCCCCTCTCATCATGCTACATTGTGCTATTGCATACTGCTACTGCACTGCAACTCAGTTACTGAGAAGTAACTGATCCACCCAACTCTAACATCCCTGTCAGGCTAGAGAGACTCCCAATGTTGAAGCTCCCTCTGTCGCTAACAAGTGCTCTCTCCACTGACCTGTGTGTTGCTGCAACAACTCACTGCATATCGCTCCTTTGCACACCTCTCTATGCCATCATGCACTGGTGCAACACTCCCGTGCCTCTCGCACTGTTGCAGCCAGCGAGCCTCGCGATGTCTCGGGACTCCTGCACTGTAGTACTCTCTATTGCTCCATTCACATTTGTCTCTACCGACATCCGCCAGTCTTGCAACCCCTCTTCGAGGCTCCTGTAGCAAGGTAGAATCTCAAGGATCTTTCCCCTCATTCCCTATAATCCTCTTGACTACAACTCGATGTCTCCCCACTTCTTCTCAAGAAACACATGAGCACTCATGGCACAATCGTCATCCTCCTCAACTTCTTTCTTCGCCCTTGCTGGCGCCGCCTTGGTCTCAAAAGCCTCTCCCTTACTCTTCTTCCTAGGACACTGGTTTGCAAAATGACCCAATTCCCCACAATGGAAGCACTTGACCTTGGAGAGGTCCTTTTTCTTTCTCTTCTTCTGCTTTCCTGCAGATGCTAGAGCCGCATCCTCTTCTTCCTCCTTCTTGATTATGACCCCTTTTCCACTATTCCCTGCCTTGGTCACCCGTCTGATCTCTTCTTAAGGAAGAGCCGCCCACAATTTCACCCAATCCAAAAGGCTCGTCCTGCCCAGTACGCTCTGGACAAATACCTCCCAATCCTCTGACACTGCATTTAATGTGGTCCTCACCATCAACTCTTCATCTGGGGTGGCCCCTATGGAAGTTAGCTGGTCACGGATCTCCTTCAATCGGCCGAGGAAGACATCTATCTGCTCTCCCTTCTGCATCTGGTATGACCACATTTGATTTTCAAGTAACATCTTCCTCTGCATGAAAGTATGCTGGTACAATTTCTTCAGGGCCCCCCATATCTCATTTTCTGTGTCGTTCTCGGCAATATGCGACACCACATGAGCCTTGACCTCATTAAGGATGATGCACTTTTCCCTGGCCATTACCTCCTCGCACTTCTCATTTTCAGCTGGGTCAGTTGGGATCACCATCACTTTCAAGGCGAAGTCCTTGATGCGATATCTGTCTAGAATGGACAAGATCCTGGCCTTCCAGACCACAAAGTTGGACACTCCGTCCAACGTATCCTGATCTCTCAGCCCATTCACGACCATCTCGCTGCTATTATTTTTACTCGTCCAGGTCTCTCTACTTCCCTTTAGGAAGTCCTTTGTTCGACTACTGTTGAGTCTCTCAACTTCCGATCTAGAAGTTTTTGGTTCGACTCCCTCTGAGTCTCTATTTCCTTTTTGGAAATCCCTTTGCCAACGTCAAGTTGCCCCACTCCGATCGTCTGCGCAACTGCACCGCTGATCCAGATTCCTTGGCTAGAAATCTGCCTTAGCAACAACTCCCTCTACCTTGGTCTTGCCCTGTTAGGTACTGTTTTGACCACAGTACCTCACCAGCGTCGCTTCGCAAATTACCCACAACCTCCTATACCCCAACAACTGAAGGATTGAACCACTTGGCTCTACGCAATCCCGACACCGGAAAATCAGCTTCCCCAGTGATTTGCGTCAGCTCTTCTGGCCTCTGCGTGAGCCTGATTCTGCCTCCCATAGCCTCTATGCTGGCCTCTCTATGGCCCAGGCTGATGACGCAATCCCTCTGCATCACTCCTTCCTCTGTCACCTTTTGCACGGATCAAATTTGTCACTTGGGACAACTGAATCTGCTCCTATTGCCCTGCTAGCTGATGCCTTCAGTTATCCTGTGATATGCAACCATGCTCTGATATCATGTTGGAATTTCTAAGTTTAACTTGTTGTAGAATTCCCTGCAAATTCTCTGCAAATCTACCTTTGACATCTATGTAGAAAATCTGACTGTAGATTAACTCGATAATGCAATATACCAAAGAAAAATACTATAATCTACTTCTACTATCAAACTTGCGAAAACTTAAAATTGAGCAAGATCGAGTTGAACACATATAACCAAAAGAAGAGGAATCATTGCACATGAAACACAAAAAATACTCAAGGGTCAGCCTCAGCTAAAAACCCCACTATCTGTATTATCATACAAGGTGGAAATACATCAGAATTATACAAAGCCTTAGCTCTCAGTACAATTTTCCTGGATGCTCACAGGCAATCAAAGCTTCTCACAAGCCTTCTCCTCTGCCCTCCAAGCTCCTACTTCCTTGCACATTTTTTCCTAAGTGATCCTCTTGTTACCAAGTGGAACATTGATCACTCACACTGATCCCACACCCTTGTCAGAACTACGCAATCCTCAAGGAATCTTACCTTGACTGCTTGGATGAGTTTCCTTTATAGAAAAACACATAGAACTGATAGTAACTTGTCCTTGACATTTAACTCAACTAGGTCTTTTTCAGAATAGACATGCATGAGTTTCTGAGGAGAGAATCTTGAGTTATCTAGAGTACACTTGTTGAGTGCATGCATGCATCAACTGACTGATAACTCACAATTAGTTTCTCAAACGGTTTGGAACTAATTTAACTAGACCTAACTCAGTAAACTGAGCTAACTAATTACAACTCAAATATAACTCAATCTTATCTCCTTAATTAAGGGATAATCTCTTTAATTTAAGGGATAACTGTTGCATGACTTCATAAAGACTTCTAACTTGAATTTCTCCAACTAATTAATCCATAATGAATTAATTAATTAATTCCAAGCAGCTAGTAAGACTAAATTCAAATTTTAATTCAAGGACAAATTAAAATTGGAATATTCTGGATTCTATTTTTATCATTTTTTGTTGCTATTTTCAACACTCCCTCACAATGAGAAAGGAATTCAATTCGATCCTGATCGTAAACCTTTGGAATGTTATGCATGCAACACTTCTCTCTAGTGTTGTTGCTCCAACAACTCCAAAAAATTAAAAATAAAAAAAATCCAACCTGAATCAGAATGATGCCTCTGTCATCAAAGTCTCTTACCACTGTTGCCTCTGTCGACTGAAAACTTTGCGCTTCTGCTAACTCAACCTTTCTGCATTGTTGGCAATCCTTCTCTGCGCTCTTCAGTATCTGACTGCTCTAGCCTCTGTCACTTTGATCTCTGACTGCATCAATCCCACTGATTCCTACCGCTACTATGTACTTTGGGCTCCCATAGCAAGGCACAATCCATGAGATAAAACCTCTCAATGGACCTTGGCTAATTTCAGGCTTCATGAGACTATCACTTCACATCGTCCCACCTCACACATGGAGGTATGGCTGCATGTGATCCCTCTGCACACTTCTCCAATTGTGGTTCCTCCACAATTGTCTGAGACTTCTTCTGGGGCTGCAGGTTGAGAGGTAATTTACTCTCCCTCTCAACCACCAAGTCTCTAGCATTTTCCTTGCTCCTCAAGGCTTTGCATGAATCTTGAACCTCAAGAGCATACAAATTCTTGACTCGTGAACCAATCTGCTTCACCTGTCTTGTGGTGATGTGTCTAAGGAAAACCTTTCACTTATTGAAAACAACATCGTAGTTTTTGTCTATCAACATTGTGACTGATACTAAGTTCTTCTTTAGTCCAGACACATACTTCTCATCGGTCAGGGTGATAGGAGCTCCATGCTCCCTCTGAAAAGCAACCGTGCCCACCCCTAAAACATTAGGCCTTTCGTCGTCACCCATCTCTATGCGCATCTTAAGGTCTTTCTCCTCCAAGGTACTGAATAAACTTTTATCGCCGGTCATGTGCAATGAGGCTCCACTATCGAGATACCAAACACAACCCATCATCAATGACACCATGCATGCGATGAGAGTAAAGTCCATTTTGATCTTAGAGGCTAATGCCTCACCTTTCGATCTTTCTGAGGATCCCTTCTTGGACTTCTTCGATGGGCAATTAGTCGCATAATGTCCCATCTCGTTTTTTTTTTAATAATTGTGTGATATGAATTCGATTTTCACCTATAACCCTTAACTTCCAACTTCGAATTCTCTTCTCCGTATGCTGTTCACAACTCCGATAAACTTGGCTTCGATACCATGTAGAAATTTCTCTATAGATCAGCTAGCTCTGATACCATGTAGAATTTCCTGCAAATTATCTACAAATCTAACTCTGATATCTATGTAAAAAATCTGACTGTAGATTAACTCGATAATGCAATATACCAAAGCAAAATACTATAATCTACTTCTATTATCAAACTTGCGGAAGCTTAAAATTGAGCAAGATCGAGCTAAACACATATAACCATAAGAAGAAGAATCAATGCACACGAAACACAAAAAATACTTAGGGGAAAGCCTCAGCTAAAAACCCCACTATCTGTATTATCATACAAGGTGGAAATACATTAGAATTATACAAAGCCTTAGCTCTCACAACTAGCCAGCTCTTAGTACAATCCTACTAGATGCTCACAGTTAATCAAAGCTTCTCACAAGCCTTCTCCTTTGCCCTCTGAACTCCTATTTCCTTACACAGTTTCTCCTGGGTGATCCTCCTGTTACCAAGTGGAAGAATGATCACTCACGCTGATCCTACACCCTGTAAGAACTGCGCAATCATCAAGGAACCTTACCTTCACTGCATGGATGAGTTTCATTTATAGGAAAACACATGCAACTGATAGTAACCTGTCCTTGACATTTAGCTCAACTGGGTCTTTCTCAGAATAAACATGCATGATTTTCTGATGAGAGAATCTTCAGTTATCTGGAGTACACTTGTTGAGTGCATACATGCATCAACTGACTGATAACTTACAATTAGTTCCTCAAACAGTTTGGAACTAATTTAAGTGGACTTAACTTAGCAAACTGAGCTAACTAATTACAACTCAAATATAACTCAATCTTATCTCCTTAATTAAGGGATAATCTCCTTAATTTAAGGGATAATTGTTGCATGACTTCAGAAAGACTTCTAACTTGAATTTCTCCAACTAATTAATCCATAATGAATGAATTAATTAATTCCAAGCAGCGGGTAAGACTAAATTCAAATTTTAATTCACAATTTTAATTCAAGGACAAATTAAAATTGGAATATTCTGGATTCCATTTTTATCATTTCTTTTTGCTATTTTCAACACCCGTTAGAATATGTGTTTAGCTCGATCTTGCTTAAAATTGAGCAAGATCGAGCTAAACACATATAACCATAAGAAGAAGAATCAATGCACATGAAACACAAAAAATACTTAGGGGAAAGCCTCAGCTAAAAACCCCACTATCTGTATTATCAATACAAAGTGGAAATAACATTAAGAATTATACAAAGCCTTAGCTCTCACAACTAGCCAGCTCTTAGTACAATCCTACTAGATGCTCACATTTCAAAGCTCTTCACAAGCCTTCCCTTGCCCTCTGAATCCTATTCCTTGCACAAGTTTCTCCGGGTGATCTCCTTTACCAAGTGGAAGACTGATCATCCACGCCTGATCTACACCTGTAAGAACTGCGCATCATGCAAGGAACCTTAACCCTTCACTGCATGGATGAGTTTCAATTTATAGGAAAACACATGCAACTGATAGTAACCTGTCCTGACATTAGCCAACCGGGTCTTTCTCAAGAATAAACACATGCATGAGTTTTCTGATGAGAAGAAATCTTCAAGTTAATCTGGAGTACATCTTGTTGCTGCATACAATGCACCTGACTGATAATCTTACAATTAGTTCTCCCAAACAGTTTGGAACTAATTTTAAGTGACGAACTCTTAGTAAACTGAGCAACTATTACAACTCAATATAACTCAATCTTATCTCCCTTAATTAAGGATAAATCTCCTTAATTTAAGGGATAATTGTTGCATGACTTCAGAAAGACTTCTAACTTGAATTTCTCCAACTAATTAATCCATAATGAATTAATTAATTAATTCCAAGCAGCGGGTAAGACTAAATTCAAATTTTAATTCACAATTTTAATTCAAGGACAAATTAAAATTGGAATATTCTGGATTCCATTTTTATCATTTCTTTTTGCTATTTTCAACACCCGTTAGAAATTCTTCCTGTACTATCTGGTTTATTTCTTCCTACTTGTTTAATTACTTAACAAGTTATTTACCATGTAAATACTGAAAATAAACACAAGTATAGTATCAACATCTACAGACCATCAACTGAAAGAAAAGAAACACACAAGTACAATATCAACATCTACAGATCATCAACGGAAAGAAAACAAGCACACAAGTGACACCGTTATTTTTGGACCAATGTCCCCGAAAAAACCCAATGCGGGAAAACTGGTGCAACTATTCAAAGGGTTTTATTATTATGCAGTTTTCAGAATATAACTAGGGTGCTAGAAATGGCTCACCCAACAGAGAATGCCCTCGACAATAGTACCTCTTGTCGGAGACAGATATTCCGGCTGATTAATTATCAGATGAACGATTCCACAACAACAATTGCAGCGTCCACTGCTCTGCATCACTCTATAGGGACTGCGTCACCCTTCCCAGATCACCAACACCCAGTGTGCCCCACAAAAATCCTCCTAGTGTTGTCTCTTGGCCCTGCGTCAGCGCTGCTAGCCTCTACGCAACTACTGAAGCTTATGCGTCAGCGCTCAGACCCTCTGCGTCATCCACGCTGGCCTCTTCTAGCTCTGCGCAGCTCCGAGTACCTCTGCATAGCAACCAGCTGCCTCTGCGTCAACCTCTCCAGGCTCTGCGTTGTCTCTTTGGTACTAACTCTACCTCTCTGCTATGTATTCACTGCCCCTGACTGTAACTCAGATCACTTGTTCGATTTCTCTCAGCAAACCCTGCTCTAGAAAATCGAACTGACTGATTAATCTTGGTGTATTCTCCAACTAACCCTCAAGCCTCCTCTTATACTTTTCTCGTTGGTCCATTAACGGCCGAGATTAAATCTCTAATCAACGGCTAAGATTAGATTTGGCTTGATCCATGACTTTTGGAACCTTCTAACCCAATTTTATATTAATACCCATTAATATTTTTTTTCCTAAGTTTAGACTTAAGAACTTCTTTAAAATATTAATTATTTTAATATTTTCCAAACCGGTTAGAATAGGCTCAAACTATTTCTAGGTCTTGGAGATCTAATGTGCTTTAGCCTCTCCACCAATTTTCATGGCTAGAGCACATGTGGGGCCTAGTAGAGGTATCCTATGTGAATTAGGTGAGGGATTAATAAACCATTTATTTCCGTCTTCCTCTTTTCTAAGTCTGTTTGGCTAAAGGTTACAAAAGATTCGAGTGTAGGGGAAGTGAAATAATGGGGATTTAGAAGAAACTATGTCAGAATGAATAATTGATAATGTTGTGGATACAAACAAGGCTTTACCTTGTATGTTTACTTATGGAGTCTACATAGCTAGGAAGCAAATGATTTTGCAAGATCTATATTTTACAGCAACACAAGTGGAACATAAGATTAGAGTGGCCTTGGAGGGGTGGCAAGTGCGATGGGGGTGATTTATCGCCCCAAAGAAATAAGACAACCTTCTCTTGGGTTCTTAGTGACACATTCACCAACCAAGTAGAGGTCTATGTCTTGCTCTAAGTAATCTCTATAACGGACTTGCTTCATATGGGAAGTCTAATTATAATAGGGGACTCCAAAAACACCACAAGGCCCTTGCATTATGGTACTTCTCCCCTCAAAGAGGATTAGAATAGGGACACATTTTGTTGGTGGAAGTCTGTATAGAATCTATTTTGTCCATTAAAACTAGAAATGTAATGTGGGTGATATTGACAAATATAATACTTATTTTTGACAAAAGGCAGAAGAGAAATTGGGTGGGGCCTAATAGAGGTATGAGGGGTTAGTAAATTGTTTGTTTGTGTTGCTCTTTTCTAGGTTTGTTTGGCTAAAGGTTACAAAAAACCCAAGAGTTAAGAGGAAATGGAATAATGGGACTTTAGAAGAAACCATGTAAGAATGAATAATTGTTAAAGTTGTGGCTACAAACAAGCATTTACCTTGTATGTTTACTTATGGAGTTTTAGATAGCTAGGAAGCAAATGCTTTTTCAAGATCTATATTTTACATTGGCTCAAGTGGCCTTGGGGGGTGGAAAGTGCGATAGGGGTGATTTATTTTCCCAAAGGAATAAGACACAACCTCCTCTCGGATTCTCAGACACACCTCCAACAACCAAGTAGAGTCCTATGCCTTGCTCCAAGGAATCTCTATAGTGTTCTTGCTTCATATGGGCAATTAATTATAATAGAGGACCCTAGAAACACTATAAGGCACCTGCATTATGGCACTTCCCTCCTCGACCTTCATCTTGAGTCAATAATATGATGTATATGATCAAGATTATAATCCTTCATGTTCTCTACAACAACTCTATAATAGATGAATTAGCCATCTAAGCAATAGGGAACTTCACGAGAACCCTAGGAATCAAATCCAAAGTGCCATTTTGACTAGTTCCTTGATGACCAATTGGCAGCATAGTTAGCAACCATGCTGGAAATTTTGATCGATCACATACTTCAACTCCAACACACAGGCAAAACTACATTTCGTTCGGTTTTCTTAACTCTACATGCAAGGCAAATTTTTTCTCATTTTAGGGGTGTTTTACGAAGTGTACATATTATCATTTCCCTTCCTTGATATAGTCAAGTATAGTTATAGAATAGATGGTTTGGATCTAGACCAAAATGTAATTTCTCCTAAAATTGACATAACAACACTAAATCAATCTCTCTGTATAATTTTGTTGTGTCTCCATGCACATATTTTGCTTAATATAATTTCCCATTTACTTAGATAAAAAAAAATTAGATTACCTTGGAAAGAACAATAAATCTTTAAAGACAAAAACAACTTAAGAATTTAAGAATTTATTAATATTAAGTATAATACGAAGGCATGTTGCTTCTTCGATGGAGCATGCCAAGGAGCACAATGTATATGTGGTGTTGGAATAGTCATTTTCATTGACACTTCACATTATTTCTTAGATGCAACTAGACACAGATTAGACACAGATTAAAAAAAATAACTTTGTTGAAAACCAACCTATTATTTTCTTTGTTTTTTGTTAATAGTTTTGAAAACACCAACCCATTATTTTCTTTGTTTTTTGTTAATAGTTTTGAAAACAACATACAACTAACGGTTAATTTTTTGTTAATAATTTTGAAAACAACACATCGCTAAAGGTTAAATAAAAGACAAATTTGGGGAGATTCAAGATTTGTGATAGAGTGGACTAATTGCCCCTTCTGTATTGAAAATATGTGTTCAGCTTTTAGAGGTAAAAAACAACTTTCTTGATATTTCCTTTACCCACATTAAAAAAAAAATTCAATATCCAAGTGAGAAACTTATAAGAGGAAGTTTTTCTTCTGTAAGAAAGTATCGTTTTTCAACCAGCGTTTGAAGGAGGCACTCTTCTCTTAATTAGAAAAACAACCTTATAGTAATTTTATGAGAATTTGGGTTGGGTTTAGAATATAAGTTTTTTAAGAATTGAAACATAGACTTTTAGGTGAATATCTTTTGATTAAGATTAGGAAGGAAATGATGATGCAACTATTAAATATAAATTAATTAATTTTCAATAGGAAATAGGGTAAAGGGAGTTGAGGCGTTATAATATAAATGATTAAATATCTAATTTTCATTAATATGTTACAAGCTTTAATATTAATATATAGTAAGGTTATCTTTTGATTCCTCCCTTTTAGAGTAGGATTGGTGTTAGTTGAATTTTTCAAAAACCTCTCACAAGAACTAAAGACTTTAATATACACTAAGGTTACCTTTTGATTCCTCCCTCTTAGAGAAGAATTAGTATTAGTTGAATCTTTCAAAAACCTCTCACATGAGTGCTGAGGTTAGAAAAGCTTACAAGTTGAAACACATTTTTGAAACATTTTAACAAACTCTCAAATTTCAACAAACTCTCCAAACATCTATGTTTCAAAAATTAGTTTACATCTTCTATGCAAGGGAAAATCATAGTATTATTAGAAAATATAATTTGCTAGGAAACTCTTAATTTCAATTGCTATAAATTTAAATTTTCATTCTTATTACTCATGAGGGGGCAAGGCATAATATTACTAGAAAAGTATAATTTGCTAGGTAACTCTTAATTTCAGTTGCTATGAATTTAAATTTTCACTCTTATTACCCATGAGGTGTAGATTAGTAGGTTTGACTAGGGTTTAGTCCCCATCAATTCTTAGGTTCAAATCTTATGGAGAAAGGTTGAGGATGAACAACATTTTGAGAGAATAAAACTTATGGGAAGATTGGTTTTCCATCCAATAAATGGGTTAATTATGGGAAGATTATTTTTCCATCCAATAGATGAGTTAAGCCTTACTTAAAAAAATACAATTCCCTCTTGTTCTCATCTCCTATAACTATACAAAATATGCCTAAGTTCTTAGTTGGGTACAAAATTGATGTTATAAGTGGAAACAATTTTTTTTTATGCAAACTGTTTATATTATTGGATAACAATCATATCAATATTGTTATATGTAAATGAAAAATCAACCAACATACATGGTTAAAATAAAAAATCATATCAATATTGTTACATGTAAATGAAAAATCAACATACATGGGTTATTGAGTCAAAGATATGTTGAAATACAACAAATTATGGAAGCCACAAGACTATTTATGAGAACTCTTTAAATAATTGGATAAAAATTATCTCAATATAGTTACATGTAAACAAAAAGTAAACCAACATAAATGGGTAAAATCAACCAACATACCTGGGTTATTGAGTCAAAGATAAGTTGAAATACGCAAGCCACTTTTGGGAAAATTAACTTCAGAGAATCCTATTGATAAAGTCCCATAAGTTGAAATACGTCTTCAAAGAATCCTATTAATAATGTCCCATAAGTTGAAATATGTACGCTAGGGAAATTTAACTTTAAAGAATCCTAGTGATAACGTCTCATTATGGGAAGATTGTTTTTCCATCTAATAGACAATTTAATCCTCAACTTAGCCTTGTTACAAAAATAAAAAATAAATTTCCCTCTTATTCTTGTCTCCTTTTTCTATAACTATACTCCAAAAAGAACTATTTATGAAAATTGCTTATGTTATTGGATAAAAATCATATTAGTATTGTTATATGTAAATGAAAAATCAACCAACATACCTAGGTTATTGAGTTGAAGGTAAGTTGAATTACAACAAATTATGGAAGCCATTTTGAGAGAATTAAACTTTACACAATCTTGGTGATAACAACCCATTATGGGAAGACTGTTTTTCCATCCAATAGACAAGTTAACCCTAGCCTCAACTTAGCCAGTTATAGAAATAAAAAATAATTTTCCCTCTTATTCTTCTCTCCTTCTATAACTATACAAAATATGCCCAAGTTGTTAATTGGGTGCAAAATTGAAGTTATAGGTCAAACAATTATGGAAGCTATTTTTGGAGAAATTAAACTTCGCACAATCCTGTGAAAGATCCATTTGGGAAAATTGGTTTTAGCCTCAACATAATCCAGTTACAAAACTAAAAAATAAATTTCCTGTTTGTTCTCATCTCTTTTTTCTATAACTATATAAAATATTGTAGAGTTGTTAGTTGGGAGCAAAATTGAAGTTACAGGTCAAAACAAAGACTATTTATGAAAACTTTTTATAATATTCAATAAGATTATGATAATATTCTTATATGTAAAGTAAAATCAACCCACATTACGTGGTTAAACTACTAACATGTCTGGGTTATTGAGTTAAAGGTAAGTTGAAATACAACAAATTATGAAAGCCACTTTTGTGAGAATTAAACTTCACACACTAGTGATAATAACATCCCATTATGAGAAGACTTCTTTTCCATCCAATAGACAGATTAACTGGAGCCTCAACTTACCCTATTTACAAGAAAATAAATAAATTTCCCTCTTGTTCTCATCTCTTTCTTCTATAACTATACACAATATGCCCTAGTTAACATTTGGATGCAAAATTGAAGTTACAAAACAAAGACTATTTATGAGAACTGCTTATATTATTCGATAAAAATAATATCAATATTGTTATATGTAAATGAAAAAATAAGCCAACATACCTGGGTTATTGAGTTGAATGTAAGTTGAAATACAACAAATTATGGAAGCTGCTTTTGGGAGGTTAAATTATGGAAGCTACAAATCAACCAACATATGGAACTTGCAAATCAACCAACATACCTGCGTTATTGAGTAAAAGGTAAGTTGAAATACAAAAAATTATGGAAGGTGCTTTTGGGAGGTTAAATTAAACCTCACATAATCCTAGTGACAACATCTCATTATCCGAAGATATTTCCCCTGGTTAACCCCAAAGTCAACTTAACCTAGTTACCAAATAAAATAAAAATTTCCTCTTGTTCTCATCTCTTTCTACAATTATACAAAGTTACAAGTCATAACATTTATGAAAATTGTTTATATTATTGGATAAAAATGATATCAATATTGTTATATGTAAATGAAAATCAATCAACATTACTGGATAAAATCAAACAATATACTTGGTTTATTCAGTCTAAGGTAAGTTGAAATACAACAAATCATGGAAGCCATTGGATAAAAATTATACCTATATAGTTACATGTAAACAAAAAATCAACCAACATAAATGGGTAAAATCAACCAACATATCTGGGTTATTGAGTCAAAGATAATTTGAAATACTTAAGCCACTTTCGGCAAATTTAACCTCAGATAATTTTAATGATAACATCCCATTACGGGAAGATTGTTTTTCTATCCAATAGACAATTTAATCCTCGAACTTAGCTTTGTTACAAAAATAATGATTTTTTCCCTCTTATCCTCATCTCCTTCTTCTATAACTATACAAAATATGTTATACCCAGGTCCAAAAAAAACTATTTATGACAATTGTTTATATTATTGGATAAAAATCATATCAATATTGTTATATGTAAATGAAAAATCAACCAACATACGGTTATTGAGTTGAAGATAAGTTGAAATACAATAAATTATGGAACCCATTGCGAGAGAATTAAACTTCACACAATCTTGGTGATAACAACCCATTATGGGAAGATTGTTTTTCCATCCAATAGACAAGTTAACCCTAGCCTCAACTTAGCTAGTTATAGAAAAAAAAAAAAAAATTCCCTCGTGTTCTCCTCTTCTTTTATAACTATACAAAATATGCCCAAGTTATTAATTGGGTGCAAAATTGAAGTTATAGGTCAAAACAAAGACTGAAAATATTCATATTATTGGATAAAAATCATATCATTAAATGTAAATACAACAAATTATGGAAGCTACTTTGGGAGAATTAAACTTCATACAATCCTAGTGATAACATCCCATTATGGGAAAATTGGTTTTAGCCTCAACATAGACCACTTACAAAAAAAATAAATTTTCCGTTTGTTCTCATCTCCTTCTTCTATAACTATATAAAATATGTCTGAGTTGTTAGTTGGGAGCAAAATTGAAGTTACACGTCAAAACAAAAACTATTTATGAAAGTTTTTTTTTAATATTCAATAAAATTGATATCAATATTTTTATATGTAAATGAAAAATCAGCCAACATACCTGGATAAAATCAACCAACATATCTGGATTATTGAGTTAAAGGTAAGTTGAAATACAACAGATTATGGAAGCCACTTTTCTGAGAATTAAACTTCGCACATTCCTGATAATAACGTCACATTATGGGAAGATTTCACATCCCATTATGGGAAGATTTCTTTTCCATCCAGTAGACAGATTAACCCGAGCCTCAACCTACCCTATTTACAAGAAAATAAATAAATTTCCTTCTTGTTCTCATCTATTTCTTCTATAACGATACAAAATGCCCTAGTTAGTGTTTGGGTGCAAAATTGAAGTTACAAAACAAAGACTATTTACGAAAACTGCTTACATTATTAGATAAAAACAATATCAATATTTTTATATGTAAATGAAAAAATAAACCAAAAAATAAACCAACATACATAGGTTTTTGAGTTGAAGGTAAGTTGAAATACAACAAATTATGGAAGCTGCTTTTGGGAGGTTAAATTATGGAAGTTGCAAATCAACCAACATAGCTGGGTTATTGAGTTAAAGGTAAGGTTAAATTATGGAAGCTGCAAATCAACCAACATACCTGGGTTATTGAGTTGAAGGTAAAGTTAAATTATGGAAGCTGCAAATCAACCAACATACCTGGGTTATTGAGTGGAAGGTAAGTTGAAATCCAACAAATTATGGAAGCTCCTTTTGGGAGGTTAAATTAAACCTCGCATAATCCTGGTGACAACATCTCATTAGAAGATATTTCCCCGGGTCGAAACTCAAATTAACCTAGTTACAAAATAAAAAAATAAATTTCCTCTTGTTCTCATCTCCTTCTACAACTATACAAAGTTACAGGTCATAACATTTATGATAATTATTTATATTATTGGATAAAAATGATATCAATATTGTTATATGTAAATGAAAATTCAACCAACATACCTGGATAAAATCAAACAACATACTTGGGTTATTCAATCCGAGGAAAGCTGAGAGACAACAAATCATGGAAACCATTTGGGAGAATTAAACTTCTCACACTCCTGATGATAACATCCCATTATGGGAAGATTATTTCTCCATCCAAGAAAGAGCTAATTATGGGAAGATTGTTTTAACCCAAGCCTCAATTTAGCATAGTTACAAAAATAAACAAGTTGAGATTCAAGCTTGTTTAATTGTTAATTAAATATAAATATAAATATTAATTGTAATTTCATTAGTCAAAATATTTTA
>APFE031567812.1:54418-67282 GCA_000404065.3 Pinus taeda | reverse complement strand
TTTTTAAATTTTATTTTAATGTAATTTGATCTAATGCAAATGTTTAACAAGACATGACATTACAACATCTTTTCCATATTGGGCTAGAGAGCGCCCCTCTGTGCAAAAACAAATTTCCCTCTTATTCTCATATTTTTCTTCTATAACCATACAAAATATGCGAGATTTGTTACTTGGGTGCAAAATTGAAGTTAGAGGGCAAAACAAAGATTATTAATGAAAATTGCTTATATTATTGGATAATAATGATGAAAATTACTTATATTATTGTTTATATTATTGGATAACAATGATATCAATATCGTTATATGTAAATGAAAAATCAACCAACATATTTGGGCAAAATCAAACAACATATTTGGGTTGGTAAGTTGAAATGCAACAAATTATGGAAGCCACTTTCGGAAGAATTAATTTTTTGCCCAAACCTAGTGATAACATTGCGTTATCAGAAGATTGTTTTTAGCCTCAACCTATACAAAATATGCCCCATTTGTTAGTTTGGTGCAAAATTGATTTTAATTGTCAAAACAAAGATTATTTATTAAATTGAAAGTAAGTTGAAATACAACAAATTCATTTTCGATTGTATTATTCTTCTAATAATATATTTTCAAGCCATAGTCTACCTCAAACCTTATGGAGAGGTGTTGAGGATAGAAGCTATTTTTGGGAGAAACTTCCCACAATAAGTTCACTTTGGATTGCATTATTCTTCTAATAATATATTTTCTAGTGGTAGCCTATCTAGATGTAGTGTATGCATTATAAGTTTTGGAAGTTTTTTAGACATATTTTCTCATCAAATTTATTCATAATCCATCAAGGATTTGTGGGAATAAAAGTTTGAGTTGTGAACTCTTCACAACCCAAATGTCATAATTTGCCAAGGTGCTAAATCCATATATATAAACACATTTTAAATAACAAAAAAAATATGATTTGATCAAAATTTTTTGGCCAAATTACAGCAAAACATTATAATAATTAGACCAATACCTATTTTCTGTCATTTCATAATATAATAATTGAAGTACATAACTTGAGGGTTAACTCAATTGGTGAAATTCTAGTTACTAAAAATACTTTACTAATAAAAAATTAGGCTTTAAAAATTAAGATGATGAATATTTCCTTGATAAAAAATAATTGAAATAACATAATAATTAACCGATTACAAAATAGTCCTAATGCTTGCCCGTGTCCTTTCTGATCATGGAACGAAGTGTTTGGCCCCGAAACTCTACGCAAAAGAAAGCCTAGATGTATGATCATTTCTTATTTAATATTAATATCATTGAAAGTAGATAGCCGTAGCATTTATATTTAGGGGTTGTTTTTAGTGTGATTTTTTGGACTTTTTGGTGCTGAAATTTGGTGGGAAAATTTGAGGTGATATTTTTTTTTTTGTAAGCTAAAGTGGTGCCATTCATATTACTTCAAGTTAAAGCCTGTACATACATACAGTGGCCTCAACCCGCCTCGAAGGGAAACCGGGTCTGTTGGCCACCTTAAGTTTTTAACTGCCATCCATAAACAAAATGTACTTAGTCTATTTGTCCACGCTATATGTACTAAACATTCAAAAAGGCTATGATTGTTTCCTATCTGCATTATAAGAACTAGAAAAATGAGAACAAGCTCTCAGCAACCTAACTAAAGAGACGTTATACATAACTTGGGAAATCAGTCTTCCATGGCACATGGTTGGTTCTCTTTCTTCTTTTCTCCTGGAATGAGTTGTTTTAGCTGTTGCTATATCTCATCAAGCTTGCCATCCTGCATCAGAAGGGTTATCTGGAGGTTCTTCATCTATTTCTTCAGATTTGGGATGCCTTGGGCCAATTTTTCCATCTCCATAGCTACTAGTTCCATAGCTTTTGCTAACAGCCTCTTCATTACCCAATACACATGGAGGGACTGCTTATACAGGGACATACGTCCTCTGGTGTTTCCTGGGTCTGGCAGCAGATACTCCTAGTCCTCCTTTTTGAGCTTTGACTGTTCCTGAGTAGCCTCGTCCTCCAAATGCTGGATAATCCTCCGAATATCTGCATTTGTTTCTACACTATAAGCCTTCTCCACATACTGGACCTGTCCCTTGAAAGTCTTCCTACAACCTCTTTTTCCTACCGGTGGAGGATAGCTCCGCTCCTGAGTTCCTGCCTGACAACCTCTCCCTCTGACTTTACGACCCCTTCCCCGTCCTGCGCCAGCCTTGTTACCTTCCGTTACCCTGCTCCCTTGACCAATTATGCTTGAGGTGGTTCCCAGGCAGCCTTCCTCTCCTCACCCTCTGGCTTTCTTCCCTCAAAGACCTTCCTCCTCTGGTTTCCTGTCTTCCGAAGGTCTCCCTTTCCCGATTCCGCTTCGCCTTGTCTGTCTCTGACCGCCCTGTTCTGGATTATACGCCTCCTCCGATCCCACCTGGTTCTGATCCCTTTATTCCCCAAAATCTACCATATCCCCTTCTATCCCTGTAGCGCTTCCTCCCTTGCTCATAACAGTCTCTGGCTTCCTCATTCTTCTCTCTGCTACCTTACACCTAGTTTTCCTCAGGGCGGGACGACGACCTCTCTACTTTCTCCTCACTGCCTTGTATCTAGCTCTTGCTTCCCACTCCTTACCCTTGTATTCGCTCTCACCATGGCCATTAACTGCTTGCCTATTTTTATACCTCCTCTCGTCACCTGTTCCTCTCTTTTTCCGCCCTTCTCTGTGCTGCTGTACCTCTTCCCTCTGTCTCCTGCCCTTGCCATAATCCCCCACTTCTCCTCGGCTTATCTCTGTGCCAGCTAACCCCTGTCCCATCATTGGAGATCCGTTTCTTGCACCACCTCTGGCCTTCATCGTTCTCTCTCCGCTAATCATTTCAATCATGCCCCTTCTGTCAACCGTCCTGTCCACCTGTTGAAGTCTCCCTCCCTGCCATCACACTAATCGCCCTCCTCGCCGCTGTTTTCACCCTGGTCGGGGGTGAATTTGAGGTGAAATTTTGAGTTGTGATATTTAAACTAATTTTTTGGCTGCATATATGGATTCAACACCCTAAAAACCTCTAGAGCACTTCCATTGTGCAGGGATTACCCATCAAACTTGTGATTTCAATAAATTCTCGTTAGATTTTAGAGAAATTAGACCAAAAAAACCCACCAAAAAACTTTTTAAAAATCTCACTAAAAACAATTAATTTATATTTATATTTTTAACAATTAAATATTAAATACCTCACTGGCCAATCTTAAAGTTATGCATCTTGTCGATATTAATATCATGAAAGAGCTCAGCATATGATTTCTATTTTCAACATTAAATATGTAAAACGCTTAAGTGGCTAATTTAAAGTTTAAGGGTAACGTGTAAACAAATGATTTGAATTAATATCATAGAAGATTTAAATAATTTGTTTTATTTTCTTTTATAAATAATAAATTATATATTTTTAAATTTTTTTAGAAGTGAATAATCATAATCATATGTAACATTCTAAAATTAAAATAAATTAAGAAATATTTATAATGCATTAGTGGTTTTATGGAGTAAAGATCAAAAAATTATATATAATTTGAATTTTTAAAAAATGTTTGAAAGACTAATTTAAGGAGGCTATGTTTTTATCCGAAAAGGAATGGAAAATTTGGTAGAAATTTTTGGAAATCCTAGTTACAACTAAAAAGCTTCATAATTGTGTGTGCCTCATGGGTTCTTGATGGTGTTGAATCCATTTCCACCATAAAAAAATGATTTAAACACTCTCACGGTTGGATTTTGTAATATCCCTAAGGAAAATGAATAATGATAATCAAATCATGCATAGCAAAAACACCCACAAAATAACACCATGAGACATGCCAAAAATTGCGTTGAATTGAGCCATTTTATTATAAATGAGTGGGGTACAATAGTAGTTTGGAAAGTATGCACCTGGGCTTACAGGTAAGCTAGCAAAGTCCAAATGATGGAAACAACTTCCCGCACTGCTAGGTGGTTGTCCCCACAATAATTCTGTGTTGATCCCTCAAGAACTGAATTGCTGGTTGCAAATAATGGTTGATTTGACCCTCCTCTAGTGCTCAAAAAATTCCAGGAAATTAATCCCGATCTCTCCACCAATAACCCACCAAAACCCAGAAAGGGTTTGACCAAATGCTAACCTTCAAAATTCGGCCCAATTTCCACCCACTCCTCCAGCGACTGGGTATTTCGACCCACTTGAAAATATCACTGCAGATGGCCACCAAAATGGTTAAAATATTCGGCAATTTCCCCTCCAAAACTACCCCACACGCTCCAGCCCCAATTCCTCTCTCTCCAAGCTCCCACGTGTGGTACGGAGGTACCACTGCGCAGGCCCACATAGTCCCTAGTGGTGATTGTGTTGGCACAATAGTATCCCATGAAATGAAGCTTTGGAAGCACTCCAAATACTCAGCAATTGATGGCGCTAGGCTGTCCTTGAATGCCCAACAAAGTCCTGACTCCACAACAAGCTCCTCCAAAGGCAACACATTTCCTTTCGTGCATCCCACCTGTCCTCCAACTCCATGAATTCGCTTGGCAAACTCCCTAGTAAGATCAGAAACGATGCAAAACACCACATTGGGCTTGCACTCGAAGTCCACCGAAGGTATAGTGAGATTCTCGCTTGAAAATCTCGTGTGCTCAACAACACATGCAAACTTGGCTCTTCGCTCAAGTGTGCTAGTCAAGGGTGAATGTTTAAATGATCAAGATGCCCAAAAGTGAGTGTCCCCTGCGATTTTGTCATTGAGCCTCCAATTTCCCCATGTGGGACCCATCCATTGATTTTACCCTCGATCTTCCCCTCAAAGAGTGTGTACTACCAAAAGGGGAGCATATTCCATTTTAGGGTGGCCCCCACCGTCCACTAGTCATTCAATTTTCTCTGTTTCTCCTATGTTGGGCTCTTAATTTAGATCAAAACTTCAAGTGAGGTTCCACAACCCACTTTTCCTATGTAGTAATCTAAAACTTTGACAAAATTGACAAAATTGATATTTCCCTTAGCAATATTGCTAAGTGAGAATATCACAGTCCTCCTCACCAAAATGTTGTTTGTCCCCAAGCAACTGCAATGCTGGATGCTAAAGAATTTGCTCACCCTCCCAAGTGGCATCCTCCTCGGGTAGGTTCTTCCACGTGATAAAAAACTCACCAAATGAATCTGCTCCTCAACCTCCTCTCTTTGTTGTCCAAAATGGCCTCAAGCTCTATAACCAAGTGCCCATCATAATCCAATGGAGGTAGCTTTAGAAATTTTGTCACCTATTGGCTCAATACCTTCTTGAGGCATGACACATGGAAGACATTGTGCACTCAGCTTCCCGAAGGAAGCTCTAACTCGTAGGCCACCTCAGTGACCGTCTTGGTGACTCAGAAATGCCCATAAAACCGTGGCTGCAGCTTCTTGGCCCCCTTTTTCTTCAGAGTGGACTGCCTTTAGGGATGGAGGTTAAAAAAGACTAGGTCCCCAACCTCAAAGTGTCTCTCAAACCTGTGCCTGTTTGTATACATCTTTTGCTGGTTTTGTGTTGTCTGTAAGTTATCCTTGAAAGCCTTGAGAATGTTTGGCTCTCCTGGATCCAATGTTTAGCCCTTGGGGCCCGACTGTCTCCAAAAATAATGTCCACAAAAGATAAAGCATCATAACCATATAAAGCATAGAAAGGTGACATACTGATGGCCATGTGGTAGGTAGTATTGTAGCAATACTCCCCCAAGTGTAGTCATCTCAACCATGCCCACTACTGTCTTGTCACATAGTTTTGTAAGTAACACTCTAACCATTTCTTGACGATCTCGATCTGCCCTTTGGTCTGGGGTGGTAGTTAGTGTTGGGTGTAAGCTTTATGCCCACTAGCTTGAAGAGCTCCTACCACAAGCCCCCCATGAAGTGGCTATCCCTGTCACTCACTATGGTCTTAGGAAGATCATGCAACCAGAAAACCTCCCTGAAGAACAACGCTGCAACCTAAGAAGCTGAGTACTTGGCAGGAATAACGAAGAAATGGGCATACTTCGTTAATTTGTCTACCACCACGTAGATGCATTGACGACCCTATAGCATGGGAAGGCATGTGATGAAGTTCATTGAGATGCTCTCCCATTTCCCCTCTAGAATAAGGAGTGGCTATAATAACCTTGCCAGATGAGTCAACTCCCCCTTGTTCCTTTGGCAGGCCTCACACTCCTGTACATGCCTCAATACTTCCCCTTTGAGGCCCTTCCACGAGAAACACTCCCTAATTGTCCTGTAAGTCTTTAAGAACCCCCGGTGTCATGAAAATGGCGAATCATGGGTTGCGTGGAGGGTTTTCTCCTTCAACTGTGAACTAGGGATCAAATATATATACCCCTTGTAATAAATAACATCTCTGCCATCATGTGGTAGCTATCATCCCCATAAGTTCCCTCCAAGATCTCACACGCCTGAAAATCCTTGGAGTACTCCACCAACAACTATGCATTCCAATCATAGAAAATTCCTATGAGGGAAAGTGTCGTGAGCCTCCTAGATAGGGCATATACCACCACATTGTGCTTGCCCTTGACATATTCTATGTCAAAATCATATGCCTGAATGTTGTTGACCCACCCCTGTTGCCTATCGTTGAGGCCCTTTTTCCCCAGAAAATGGTGAAGACTATTGTGATCAGTCTTCACTCTAAACCCGTTGCTCACCAAGTACCGTTGGAATTTGACCAAGTCATGCATAACGAATAGCATATCCTTGTCATAAATTGAGTATAATATCTTGTGTGGAAGGAGCTTCCGACTCTCAAAATAAATGGGGTGTCCACCCTACGTCGATACTGCTCCCACGCCTTTAGTTGACGCATCACACTCCAACGTGGATGTCTAGGTGAAATTAGGAAGTGCCAATATCAGGCAACTGCTCATCACCTCCTTGAGGTGCTTGAATTCCGTCTATGCCCTGTCTGTCCATGCGAAAGCTCCCTTCTTGGTCAAATCAGTGAGGGGAGCTGCCAACTGTGAGAATCCCTTCACAAACTTACTGTAATAAGTGCATATGCCCATAAAACACCTCAACTTAGTCACATTCTGGGGCACTGGCCAATCTCAGATGGCTCGAACCTTCTCCTCATGCACCCTTATGCCATCCTCCCCAGTGATGTTCCCCAAGTAGAGCATCTTTGTTAACTCGAACTCACACTTGGACAACTTACCATATAATCGTTTCCCCTCCAAGATCTTGAGCACCTCCTCTATGTGCTACAAATTATCCTCCCATGTCTTGCTATAGATCAATATATCGTTGAAGAAAACAAGGAAACAATGCCTCAACTACCCCTAAAACACATGGTTCACGCAGGACTGGAATGTGGTTGGTGCATTGGTTAGCCCAAAGGGCATCACTAAGAATTCAAAATGGCCACAATGGCAGTGAAATGCTGTCTTGGGAACATCCTGCTTACACACCCTGATCTGGTGGTACCATGAACGTAGGTCTATCTTAGAGAAGTACTTAGCTCCTCTAAGCTCATCCATCAACTCTTCGATCTGGGGAATGGGGTACTGGTTCTTCAACGTCTTCTTATTAAGGGACCAATAATCAATGCACATCCTCAACATGCCATCTTTCTTCTTCACTAGGACAACTGATGAAGCGAAAGGGCTAGAACTAGGCTTGGTATGTGCCAACGGCAACAACTCATAAATGACCCTCTTGATCTCATCTTGATAAGCCTTGGGATGTCGGTAGGGGGTCATAATAACTGCCTATAATCCTAGCTCAAGCTCAATTGTGTGCTCAAAGCCCATGTCAGGTGGTCGTCCTAGTGGAATATCCCCAAATACTATTGGATACATCTCTAGAATAGCTTACACATCCAGGTGTGGTGGTTGAGGCTGCATCATATATCCTCATATCCTTTGCCCACTCTATATCACCATGTCTCAAATCAGCCTCCATCTTGTGTGATGGCACTGTCTGTGGAGAGTATGAGTGCATGCCTCTCAGTAAGACCATCCTCTCGTCAGGGCTTATGAACTCCATCTCTAGCTTCTGCCAATCAGTGGTAACACGCCCAAGTGAGTACAACCATTGCACACCAAGTATTATGTTGGTGCCGGGAACATCACCACAAAAAAATGGTACGTCATGGAGTAGTTCCCCATCACTATTGTCATCCCGGGAACATATCTGGTGCACTACATGGTTTGGTCTCCTAGTACTAACACCGAGAGCCCCTCAAATGAATTGTGTGTATGTCCCTCCTCTCCACCATCTGGGAATTTAAGAAATTGTGTGTAACCCCACTACCCACAAGTATTGAAACACATTTCCCCTGCAGTGTGCCCCAGATCCTTAAAGTGAGGTACTTCAACACTCCCTGAAATGAAGCAATGACTCCTGCTATTGGAAAGAAAGGCGTTGCCCTTGGTGGGGATTGTGGTGGTGGTGGTGGTCCCCTATCTCCTCCTCTCGTCATAGGTGGGCCATCATCTCCAACATCTATCTCCTGCTCCACATCCTCCTCTAGCTCAATGTCGTAAAAAACCTCTATGAAGTGGGCCTTTCCCTTGGTACACCAATACCATGGTGCTCATGAATCTTGACAAGTGAAGCACAACTTCCTCTGACGGAGGTCCCTCCTAGCCTCATCATCGAATTGTCGACGCCCCTGGGTATCTCTCTGTGGTGGGGCCCTAGTGTTTCTTCCCTTCTACTGAAACATGGGTCTGGGGGGTATCTATGTCTTAGTCTTGGGTAGAGCATCCTGCAAATATCGAGCTCTACCAATGTCCTACAAAGTGGTGGGCCTGTTGAACCTCACCAAGACCCTAGCCAACTCTGCTAACCCCTCCAAGAACATAAATACCCTCCTAGCCTCCGACAAGTTCGACACCATCACAAACAATCTTAGGAAGTCAGAGGTATAGGCCTCAACAATCCCAGTCTGCTTGAGCCATGTCATCTCTCCAAAGTGCTCCTCTAGATCTCTCCTCTCAAAACGATCCAATACTCTCCGGGTGAAATCCTCATAAGCTGTAACTCCCATATGTACCATAGTGGCCAGCCCATGGAACCACCAATCACAGGCTTCCCCATCTAAGTGCAATGTGGTAATTTTGATTGCCTCAACCTCTGTCATCTGGTTGAGATAGAAGTAAACATCTATATTCTCAACCCATGCCCTGTTTGAGCTCTTCGGTGATCCTTCAAAAGGTTAGAGGAATAATCTCCCCATCATACGCTGTAGGTCAGTGCCATGTGTGTAGCCTCCACAACTTTGCTCCCCGCACCTATTGTTTCCCTTTAGCTAGCATAAGTCCTTGAAGGTGTTGTCCTCTTTAAAACTAGGCCCATAGGACTGATATTCCACAAAATAGTCCCCAGTGGGCATCTCCTCCTTCCCTTGTGACCCTCCAACATCAGATGCTAAAAATGTGGGGATGGTTGACCTAGGTGATGTACTAGAAACAAGAGGTACGTTGGGTGTATTCGCTGCATGGTGGTGCGAAGTAACTGAGCCTTTATCCAAATGAATTTATCCCTGACTCCCCATTGCCCTTGTAATTGCTACAATTTTGCTTCCTTAGTTCATCAATTCCCTTAGACAAGTCGTTGATGGCCTTCAAAATATGTTGGGAAAAATCCTATTCTTTACTCATCTTGTCTCCCTCATTATCCCCCATGTCTAGCCTCTCAACCTCTAGTTCAACGGTTACTAGATCAGGAGTGTTTTGTAGCCGCCTTTCTTTGCTTCTATACTTGTGCCAGCTATAAGTGACGCTCTTCTTATCCTCTGATGTTAGAGACTAAATCTACTCCCACAGGTTGAGCCAATACTATGAGCTCCGATAATATCCCTAAGAAAATTTAACAATGATAATCAAAGCATGCATAACAAAACACCCACAAAATTTCCGCACAAATTAAACATCGTGAGACAAGCCAAAAACTTTGTTGAATTGATCGATTTTATTATAAATGAGTGGGAAAAAATTGTAGTTTGGAAATTATGCACCTAGGCTTGCCCAAGGCAAGCTAGCAAAGCCCAAGTGATGAAAACAACTACCCCAACTGTTAGGTTGTTGTCCCCATAATAGTTCTGCACTGGTTCCTCAGGAACTGAACCATTGGCTGCAAAGAAAAATATGGGAAATTAACCTCGATCTCTCCACTAATAACCCACCAAAACCCATAAAGGGTTTGGCCAAATGTTAACCTCCAAAATTCAGCCCAATTTCCACCCACTCCTTCAACTGCTGGGTATTTCGACCCACCTGAAAAATATCACTCCAGATGGCCACCAAAATGGCTATAATATTAAGAAATGTTCCCTCATAAACTACCCCACAAGCTCCAACCCCAATTCCTCTCTCTCCAAGCTCCCACGTGTGGCACGAAGGTACCACTTCATAGGCCCATGCAGTCCCTGGTGGTGATTTTTTTGGGACAATAGTATCCCAAGAAATGCAGCTTTGGAATCACTCCAAATATTTAGTAATTGATGACCCTAGGATGTCCCTGAAAGCCCAAAAAAGTCCCAACGCCACAACAAGTTCCTCCAAAGGCAGTGTATTTCCTTTCTTGCATCCCACCTATCCTCTATTTCCATGAATTTGCTTGGAAAACTCCCTGGTTAGATCAGAAATGATGCAAAACACCTCCTTAGGCTGGCACTCGAAGTCCACCAAAGGTAGGGTGAGATTCTCTCTTGAAAATCTTGTGTGCTCCACAACACATGCAAACTTGGCTCCCGCTCAAGTGTGCTAGTCAAGGGTGAATGTTCAAATTATCAAGATAACCAAAAATAAGTGCCTTGTCCTATTTTGTCATTGAGCCTTCATTTTCCCCATGTGGGACCCATCCATTGATTTTTCCCTCTCTCTTTCCTTTATGGGGTGGCCCCCACCATCCACTAATCATTTGATTTCCTCCCTTTCTCCTATGTTGGGCCCTTACTTTAGCTCAAAACTTCAAGTGGGGTCCCACAACCCACTTTTCCTAAGTAGTAATCCAAAACTTTGACAAATTTGGTATTTCTCTTAGAAATATTGCTAAGTGGGAATATCACAGATTTCTTGAAAAATAATCTGTCAGATTTCAAAGACAAATTCTTCATCAAAGCAAAATTATCGCCTCGTTAGAAAATACCAAGACAAAAATCTATGAGATTCTTGAGACTAACAAGTTGCCTACCAATAATATACAATTAGAAACTAACTACAATAATAATGACTACATAGAAATTCCTTAAAGGTTCAAGATTTCAAGGGGGGAAATGCCAATGACATTCACATGATTTTCCTTGGGTTAACTAATTTTTCACTATCTTCTTGGATAAGTTCCTTATTGGTCGTGCAACTTATTTTTTTGGCTTCTTTGTCTTGAGGCTACCTTGAAATCCTTAGTTGGAACCCAAAAACCAGACTATGAAGAACTCGAGCCCAATGATTTTCTTTCTTTGCTTTAAAGATAGTTGTTATACAAAATCTTAGCATGATGTGATGATATGTCCTTCACATCCTTCCCATGCCATTCTTTTGTAAGGTAAATCATTGGTCGGTCATCTAGATCCATATATTTTTGTAAGGCTTTTGCTTTAGCTTCTTCTGAAGGGGAGATAATAATATCCTATGGTGTTGGATTTAATTGGTGCTCTCCAAGAGACTTTTGCATACGCTTTGTAGGATTTGATAAAGGGCTATGGGATTTTCCTTCTACTAATTTCATGCTTGATTGTATGTTTTATTGCTCTGGAAGCTCCTTTGGAGAGGAGAGAGACTCAAACCTATTTCTAGATCTAGGGATTTGGTCAGGATTTGAGGTACCCTATGGACTCACATTTCTTCTTCTTTAAGGGAATTTTATGAATCATCTTACTCTTTTTGAGAAGGGTGTGCTTCAAACAATTCCTTTGTATTCATTGGATAATCCCTAATAAGATGTCTGTATTCTTGACAATGTCCGAATCAAAAGGGGACATTTTTTTTTATCTAGAGATTACTTCCAAACGTTATCCTAATAATAAATATCTAAAGAGGCAGGAAGAGATTAGGAGATATTCGTGTAAACTCAGATCCGAGTGTATGGTGTGTACCTTCCTTTCTTAGTAGCCTCCAATACTTTGAAAAAGTTGTTGATGGCATTGTTGATACCTTTAAGGGTTCCCTCCTCCCAATATTCTTTGGGAAGAGAAAATAAATGGACCCACATCGGGGCATCAAGGGAATCTTCCTTCTCTGGTTGTACCACTCCTTCCAAAATTTCCTAAAGAGCCCTACATTGTTGAAAAAATATGACCCTCCTTCAAAAAACCCTCAATCTTTCCTCCAAGCCACATAAGATGACTATGAAGAACCCTTTGCCCCTAGCTTCAATTCTATTTGCCCTTGGAGGTTCCATTTGTTTTAGATCCACCCATTCAAAGACTTTTTTGGAGAGAAATAATCGAATAAATTTGCAAGTTAAAGTGTGGTTATGAATATATTGGATATATTCTTCGATCTTGCTAGATTTAACCTCATATTTTAGATCTTGTTTTTCTTTTGGCAGGCAACACTTTGGATTTCTAGCTTGCCACAATGCATGCAGAAGAGAGTTTGTTGCGAAACCATAAACCCCACTTTGCCCAACTACTCTATGAAAAGGATCTCAAAATACCAACAAATCTAGAATCATTATGAACTATCGAAACAATTTGGCTAAAGGAGGCAGTAGAGCGCCCTCTCGTGGAGTTGAATATAAACAACTATGTAAGGAAAACCCTAAAATTTGTAGAGCAAAGCATAACATACCTTAGATGGTTGCTATTATTACTGAGGAGCAAACATGTCTCTATTAATTCAACAACTTAGGTTAGTTAACTTTAA